>PNEQ01108580.1:0-28427 GCA_003012365.1 Medauroidea extradentata
AATACAAAAACCCTTAAAAATGTAAATTTTGGTACACGGTACCGGCCATTTTGTTCTGTAAAATCAAAATGAGGGCAGATAAAAATCAATAACTTTGGGTTTGAACTGTTGAAATATGTACATTATGTGTGACAAAATTTCAAATTTTTTCAAAATGGGTCAGCAACCACCCTTGGGTGATTTTCCATGGAATGACCCAAATATTAAAAAAAGTATTGGCCCCAATATTGAGCCTTGTGGTACACCAGTGTTGATATTTGCAATACTTGATCTGTAATCAGTAACAGGTTTTTTGTTGTTTATCTGAGAGAGTGATACTGAGTTCTAGTTGAGAGGTATGAATTAAATAATTTAAAAGAGGAGCCAATTATACCATAACTTTCCATTCTTTGTGGCAGTAACTCATGGTCCACACAGTCAATGGCTTTAGAGAGATCAACTAAAGTACCCGCAACAAGGTATCAATTGTCTTAGTCTGAACAACTCAGAAAACCTAAAACTTTTGGTAAAAAAATTTTTTAAACAAATTTGGAGTCCGTAGGTATGCTTTGTGGACATCCCACTTGTAATTATAAATTTTGACACCTGTGGAAATTTTTTTGTGCTGATGGCACTTCGTTCTATTTACACTACTTTTTTACATAAATTTTGGGTTAAAAAAAAGGGGGGGGGGGCAACTTTACACGAGTAAATAGTGTGTTTTAAAATTTTTAAAAAAAAAAAAAAAAAAAAAAAAAAAAAAAAAAAAAAAAAAAAAAAAAAAAAAAAAAAAAAAAAAAAAAAAAAAGTTTGTTTTGGTTTGGTTAGGTGTAGAAATTAATTACGCTTTCCTAAATACTCTAAGCAATAGCAAAACACTGTAATTTTAATTTTATTAGAAAGTGTACAAAGCGTGTTTAGAATTTTTAGAAAGTTATTAAGTAGTAAAAGTACATTTGTTGTAACATTCTTAATGCTATGACATTACAAAATTTCTACACATTCTGAACAACTAGTAACAGTTTGTATGTTTAGATAGTGTAGGAATTATGGTATGAAAATTTTGGGGTGAACTTATTATCAGGGTCGACTTATATTCTGGCAGATATGTTAAGTGTTTAGTTACAGATTTGCAGAAAATTCTTATTGTTAATTTTTTACACCCATAAACATCTTCTGTATAATTGAAATGAGAACTGTGAACTTGTTTGTGGGCATATACAGTACTATTATTGCCTAAATATTTTTCGCTGTTGTGATATTTTATCTGTAGTTTCTAACTAGTTTTCTCAAATTTTTTATACTCTTTAAGTGTTTCTGGTTAAGGCATCAGAAACCCTGTTTTTGGCTCTGTGTTCTTGTAAGCTTCTGTCAATGTATTTTTTTCTTTTATGACTGCTTTCAGTTTCAGCAGAACTGTTTTACCTTTTATGAAGTTTCAGAATTATCTAGAAATTCCAAAAAAAAGATTTGTTAATAAATGTAGGGTGTTCACAAAATCTGGGTTTGTGAAATTGAAGTTCTGTGTACATTCAGCATAATGAGTACTTTGTTGATGTGTGCAGATGTACTGCAAGAGTCGCTGGGTTTATGTGGGTGCGTAAAAATGCAAGTTATTTGTCATGTGACGAGGTTTAGAGTCGTAATGTGGTTACAGGAGTGGAAGCGTGCGGAGGACAACGCGGTGGAGGAAGAGGAAGTGCTACTAGTGCAGCCGTGGAGTGAAGTGGTAGAGATGGTGCACTCCGGGACACTGTGCACCCATGTGCACTCACTCAAGACTGCCATCCCGGGCAAGAAACTCACCCTCGTCATTTACGGCATGGACCAGTACTTCAGGCAGGTTTCTCTACCTTCATGACAAACATCTGTACTTTATTATCTGTTTATACAGGTCTATAGGCTCCAGTTATAACATTTATTACAGTGGACAGTGAAATAACCTGCACGGTAAGAAAGAATGCAGTACAGTGATGTCTGTTACTATTTACGGGAGCACTTATAGAAACCATCTTGTAAATAATAGTAATAATACATGTGAAACCCTATTAAGAAATGTCCCATTTAAGAAGTTTCCTGCTTATAAAGTTAAATAATTTACACTTTGCATTTGTGCTTGTGTAATTCAACACTTTTAAGAAGTTTTCATGGTTAGTATGGATTTTTTTTTTCCCCGTCACAAATGTCTTAATAGGGTTTTAGTGTATACATACGTACATTGCGACCTTGGACATTAATTTGTTAAATGTGGTTAATTTGTAGTTGCTGTGAAATCTCTGCTACATTTATGTCAGGAAGTACTGGGAAGGTACAAATTGGCTGGAAGGAAAAAAAAAATAATAGCTTTAAAAATTCAATCTTTAACATGAACAATCTGTAAGTATTTTTTTCATGGCATGAGATATACCTTCAAAGAAAGTCTAAAAGTCATATAATTATTATTAAAAACATTTTAAACTTTGTGGAAAAGTTCTGTATTCAGAAAATTTTTTACATATACGTAGAGGGGTGGAATTGCTGAATATAAATTAAAGATGTGTTGATTTAAAGTAAAAGGGATATATAGATAGAACTTATTTTGTTGCACAGGTACCAGAAGGCACGAAAGAACAGGGAGTTTCGTGGATTTGTGCTGGGGAGAGACAAATCTTCACACAGGGGGAATGCAGTCCAGGAGCCTTCCCTGCAGACTGCAGCTGTTATCTCGAGCCAGCAACTTGACGAAGCCCTGGCAGAGGTTCAGCTGTTTGCTGACTGTTGTCACCGGCTGGTGGAGTCACCGTCGGCCCTTGGAGCCCTCGTGGCTCAGTTCTCGAAGGCCATCGCTGAAAAGCCTTTCAAGTTAGTGCCTCCTTATTGGTCTGTTGTCTGCAACAGTCTGATTTTGAAAGCAAGAATCAAGAGAAGCATTATTACTACCACCACTAGTGTATGGGCTGCTTACGGACCTAAGCTTCTACTTGATGTGAGATGGGGCTGTGGTGGACGAGGGGTTAGACTTCTAGCTTCTCACCAAGGCGTTCTGAGTTCGATTCCCGGCGGGGTCTTTCCCCGGATTTTCACATTTGGGAATCGTACCAGATGATGCCGTTGGCTGGCTGGTTTTCTCAGAAATCTCCAGTTTTCCCCACCCTTTCATTCCAGCATCGCTCCATATTCACATCATGCCACCCCTCATCAGCGCTAAAGACCTAAATGTTGAGCGTTGACCAAATTGTCTTCACTTCATTTGATGTGAGATTTTTTCAGTTGCCATTTTTGGTTTATCTTTTCAGTGTGTAAATTACTTCCATACTTTAAACCAAATCGTCACAGTCTTAAATTTCCTGAAAATTCAGCCCATTGTTAGAATGTTTGTCTGGCTTGTACGACTGAATCTCATGCCAACACCCTTAAGTCTTCTCTGATGTTGGTGGTCCACTTCATATTTTTGATACTTTGTGTGTACTCCAAGATCAGGTTAATCTTGTCTGGTATCCAGTGTTCTCTTTGTATGTCTGTGGAATTTTAGTTGACATTTCTTCATGCTATTTATATTAGTGTCTGGTTTCTTGTTGGCTTTGTAGTCTATATCCTTCTTCTCTTTTATTGGGTCCTAGAATTTTTCTGGTTAGGTATTTATCATGCTAGTTTCTTATTGCACCTTTCGAATTCTTGACCAATGTTTCTGACACACAGGGTTTCTAACTTGAGAACAATGTTTTAAACTCTCTTGTATGTGTTGTGTGATAAGCATGTTTCATTGCGTAAGTTTTCAGTCTTTCCGAATGCTCTTGTCATTTGTAGAGTTTTTTGTTTACGAGTTTCTTTGTGCCATTGGCGTGTATTATGTCTCCTCGGTACTTACTAGAATTTTCACTCTGTAGTTTTAGGATAAGACTTTATTTTAAGCAGCATTAATTCTTCATAGCAGTGAACTTGACAGTTCATTGTAGTCTACGTGGTTTCGTGTTTTTTTTATTGAAGACACAGTTTACAGTAACTTTTGTGCATCACTCAAAGGTGAAAAGTTTTTATATTCATAAAAATTTTACAAGAAATTTTGTTTACCAAGGTTTCCCTTTCATCTTCGGATATTTTAAATACTGATTATATAAACAAACACCTACTTTATTCACAATGAACAACCATACAGTTATTCTGTTGTGACGTGCATTGGCACATAGCCCATACTGGGTTTCTTATCATATACCTAGTTATTTAAATTTTTTTGTCTCCCTTAATATTTTTTTTTGTTTGTAACAATTTAATCATGCTAACTTAATCAAATGTAGGGATGTATACAGTGGGATCCAACATATTAATTGGGGATGCTGGAAACTAAATTAACATAAAAATTTTATTCAAAATTTAAATTTAACTGCTAAGGAAAATTTAAAAGTAGTAAACTTTAACTGTCAATTTTATGTGATTTATGTTGTGTTTGGCCTGATTTTAAAGGTAATATAATTTTGAACAACTTTTATAAGTACATAACTTTTTCTTGTATTTTGCTTCATTTGAATTTTGAAAATTTCAAGTAGGCTCTGAGCTTGCCGCTTCTGGGATATGATTCATCTGGCAGGCAGGTCCGAGTTCAGATGCTTGCGGGCACGCACAGGGACGTGTCAGAATGCAGCTTGATCAGTAGGCCATTAGTCTATCTTCTTGGGTGGTAGTATTGTGCGCAACAGAACACTGGAAAGGTGGTGCCCTGCGGGACTATTTGACAATTTGCTGACACAGCTTGTCCCCAATTAATTAAAGTAATAATTGATTTTTTGTTAATGTGTAGTAAACTTTTATTTAATTTTGTCAGTAACTATGTTACATAATTTTCTTCCGTTATAAATGTCAGTTGACCATTTTTGTAAAGAAGTTGGATCCTGATGTATCACTCCGCCGCTCAGCCGAGTAAGTTCGGGTGTCCGCCAAGAAAAAGTCAGTCATCATCTATCGGAGCGAGTGAGCGGGCGTAACGAGATGGCCGGTTAAGTTGTGAGCAGTAGGGGTGTCATGGTGGGAGTGCCTGGACGTGTTAGGCGCTGGAGAGGGCCTGTGAAGCCTAGAGGGTGGATTCACCAGGAGAAGGGAATATAGTTTTTTAAACATTTTTTATTTTTTTTGTAACAAGTTGTGGGTGCTTGTAACAGCACAATAGTGTCACTTGTAAACTTCTACCAATGAGAGACTAATAAAAGATAAAGGCGGATATTTATTATTTTTTTAAATTAGTCTTTGTGAATTAACACCACTGCTATCCGGGCATCATAATCATCACAACTTCTATAACAAAAACAAACAAAGGTTCTGTGGTAAGGTGTCTGCAAGGGATAAGGAGCAGTTCCAGACTTTCTTTCTTCGTCGTTCTCCCGCTACATCATCATTTAATAACAGTAGAGTTACGTCGTCGCTCCATCACCACCGTCCCCCGTACACTGTACTGAAACACTGTGCTCTTTAAATGGTTCTTCAGCTTAGTTTATGTATTTGAATTAAAACAGTTTTTGAACGTTCAGTATTACGATACTTAGTTGTATGTCGTAGAAAAATCAGAATATGTCGAAGCTCATAAGTGTTGTGTGTACTTATGTGTATAACATGTGAAAATGTTACCTGATAAATAATTTGGCATGAAATAAGCTACCTTATTGAGTGTTTCGCTGTATTATTCTTGACAAGACATTATTCAGAAGCACTCACATTACTGTCAACAGCCTGTGTATGGTCGTGTCTAGCAGAGTGAGTTACTGATGAGTTAAGCAGAGATAGTCACTGGTCCTCATCCCCCTCATTGAGCATTGTTGGGGCTGAGTCCTCACCCTCTCTGTGACACACAGTGTAATTGTTGGACAGTGAGTTGCTGTATGCCGGAGTCCTGTGACATGTGCTGTCTTTGTGTTAGAGGTGTGAGCAGCACTGTACATACGTAGTCTATATTTATTTTGACATACTGGTATCTGTCAGGAAAAAGTGTGGCAGCTCCGCTGTTTTCGCCTTTGAACCATCATTGGGACTTCCTGGAAAATCATACTGTCTGCAATGCTGTATACAGACCAATCAGAAGGGTAATGTTCAAACCAGGCAAATTTTTACTGTATAGATTTTGTTATGCAACATGTAGAGTGCTTGCCAAGGAACCAACAGGAATGTAGGTGCTGTGTCGTTAAGGGTGTTCAAGTGGGGGAAATCTTAATGTTATATTTGTATGAATTACCGTAGTTTTGTAGACGTTACATGGGAGTACATTTTCTATTTACAAAAGGAATTTAGCTCAGCCAGCTATCCCAGAATGGCAATTCAAAATCAAAGTTCCGTGTTTTTCGTTCTTATAGTCTGCGAAAACCATTGAACATACAGAAATATATGGCTACTGCTTGGCATGTTTTATAATTCGTTAGAAAATACATTTGTATTTTTAAAAAAAATTCTGAAGTTTTGAATTTCTTTGCCTTTTTTATCAATTTATATTTTTAATAGAAAAAAATTTTGTAATGGACTTTATTTTTAATACATGATAAGCAGTGGCCAGTGACATGCAGTTTCAATGTGAATTTTTTTTTAAATTAAGTACGTTCATTGGTTTTTGCAGCTTACAGAAATGAAAAACATGCAAATTTTGGCCTTTGAAATGCTGTTATGGAAAAACTGGCTGAGTTTTTTGTTTTCCTTTCTTTCGTTTCACAAGAGGATAATAATGTATGGTATTCTCAATTTACATCAACAAAACTAGCAATATTTCATGCAAATATAAACTTACAGTTTTTCCTCACTTGGACAACCAGTAGTGGCTTTTTCAAACAGTGAATCACAAGTTTGTTTGAAAAAGAAATATGTTCCTATCTGATTATATTAATTTTCTTGTAACAATTTTTTTTGTCTTGTGATTGTGAACTTTACGTAGAATTAAATAAATTTACATCTGAAATATATATAATTTTTGCTTAATAGGCTTGAGAAACAGCGCAAGGAGCAGGAAAATTTCAACTGGTTTGCGGTGGCAGACTCGAAGGACTGTGTCCCGGTGGATGTACATGGGAATGGCTTGCTGCGTCTTTGGAAGCAGCAGTTGTGCCAGTTCAACCTTGCATCGTTGGAAACTGCGGAGGCTATCGCATCCAAGTACAGAAGTCCACAATCATTGATGGAGGTGAGAGAACTGAAGATGCAAATTCCAAAGTGAAAATCAAATACAGTACCTTATTTTACTACTAAAAATGTAGACAGAGATGCACAGTACTTACAGAAATGTGTAGTTGCAGGTTGGAGAACACACAAAACATAGGACAACAAATTTTTGTGCGGATGCATATGTTATCCTTCTATGTTTTGTGTGTTCTCCAACCTCTAAGTACTGTTTCTGTAAGTACTTGTGCATCTCTATCTATATTTTTAGTAATTAGTAGCCTAGTGGCAGATTCCCTCCTTTTCTTTGAGTACCTTATTTCGGCGTGTATAGGCCACACATTAAAAAAAAAAGTTCTCTCCCAAGTGTATTTAGTTCAGATAATGAAAATAGTGCCAGTGTGTCAGCACACAATACCTACGGAAGTTGAAAATATTGGTAAATTCATTTTTACAACCAGGCCTGGAGAAAAATTAATGTATTCTTATTTGTTTCTTAAAAATTATGACTGTTAAAATATTAATATTAAATTGATCCATCAAAAAATTGGTAAATAAGTTAATCTGCTAAAGCGTACAGGTATACGTGATATCGGAATGGTCCTGAAAATATTTTTCTGTTATTTCACACCTATGTTATGTGGATCACAAACATAAAATTTTCGATTATCAAATTCTAATAAGGTGTATTACTTAAGAAGTTGACTTCTTCCATGCTGTTGCTAGTCAAAAGAAAAACAGAAATAAATTGTACTTAAGAGTCACAAAAAGTTCTGTTGAGGTTTTTTAAACAACAGAGTCAACCATGTTGACGTTTACTTAAAAAAATTAATTCACAACTTTTTTGCAACACAATAGTGTGTACAATAAATTAACAACTACAGTAGAACCCTGTTGTAAAGATTCTTAAGGGACTTCAAATTGTGTACTTTTTAAAAAGGGAATTCCTTATAAGAGAGTAATTTATTGTTGTAAACAGTTTAAGGAGCCTTATAACCAGTAAAATGTTACAGAAGGGGTCTTTATAACAGAGTTCTACTGTATAAGTCCACATTGTTAATATGTCCGCAATATTATTTACAAGGAATTAAAATTGTTGAGGTTATCATACAAAATCTGTGTTTACCTTTCCTTTTTAAACAATAATACATAATATTAATACATATTTTAACTGGGCACCTTCCTAATCTACAGTACACCCTCGATCTAACAACATCGCACAGTGCCAGGTAATTATGTCGTTAGATTGCAGATGTCGTTAGTCCCAAGGTAATTAATTTTTACCTCCCTCCCAAGCCAAATTTTTAAAAAAATTTAAAATGTGTTTTTTTTAAGTTAATGTACAAGAACAATTACTGACTTAAAATAAACACGCTTTTAATTGAAATTATATTTTAGTACAATGAAAATGTATCTTCCAAATAAAATGGTACCCCATAATCCCCGTATGCCATGACGTGAGTGGCCGCGTGGCGCGCTCGGTCTGGTTGTGTAGGAAGGGGGAGGGGAGTGGCCACTGGCCTTGACTTGCCTCCCTCTCAGCTCGCTGTGCACACGTGATTCATCCTGCTTGCCTGGCGCGAAGCGCACAGACCATAACAGAACAACTCGTATTATTTACGCGAAAGTATGTTGTGACGATTTAAAACCTTTCAGTACAGTCATTCATCTTTTCTTTTTTTTACTGCGCAAGAACTGTTACAAGCGATACTAATAAACTTCTTATGAACAAACATTTAAAAAATGTCTGTATTTTTTAAAAACTCAGTTGCCTATTATGAACGCGAATTTGGAGCCACTCAAAAGGGCTAAAAACAGACTTTTCAAGTTGCTGTCACATATAAACTGATTGAATTACTCGTCGCTAAAAGTCGTAGGCCTATTGGAAAAATCATTAAACTGTGTACAACGCACCAGTTTAATGCTCTATACTGCGAATAGAGGCGAAGTGGCTCTCAGCGCACTGGCTGCAGTCATTCTTATTGCTCCCCTGTCAAGCGAGCCCACATGCTGCACACTGCGACGTGACTGTTGTATATGTGTCATAGGCGGCTTTTACACTGCAGTGATTTCATAGCCACATGCTTCACGTGGAGCAATAATACAGTGGAAGGTGTCAAGGTCAAGCTGAGCTCAATTTTGTCGCGAGAGAAAAAAAGATAAGTTAACGCTGGATTGTTTTTTTTTTCGGGCTGAGTGCAATGATGGTATTTTTTTTTCTGTACTATAATGAGGGCGGAAAAAAAAAACGTGTTGTCTCTTCAACCCCCATCCCCCTGGGCTCTGACAAGACATGGAAACAAACACATTGTTTGATGGAGAGAGTGGCTGAGTGGGAGAGGAAAAACAATGTGGCTCTGCTGTGTGGCTTGACAGGATGCAAGTTGCACGTGACTATCAGACATTTGGTAGTTGATGCGTGCACACATGCACATTCTGGCTTGTAGGCTGCGTGTGCGAGGAGTGAATGGTTATTAGCTAGTGTGACAGTCAGGAGAGTTACTTATTTTTAGCAGTGCATTTCTTACAGCACAGTACTCACCAAGGAAAATGCAACGTAGACGATTTTCCTTAAATTTTCGATTTTTTGGACTTGAATTTTTTACGGTTCCTCAAAAAAGGATTGGAAATTACCAATAGTATGCCACGTCAGGTATCTAACTGCATAACTGAGATAAGGACACGTGGAGGAGTGTGAGAAGGAAGTGCTGTGAGGATGTAGCACGGAGAATTAAGGGGGGGGGGGTAGGGGAGGAGGGAGATTTCTGACCTGAACTTTCTGTGTACCGTACTTCAGAAGTTGTTAGATAGTTTCTAATAGGTGCTTATGTGATTGTTTTACTGATAAAGTTAACAGTTTGTTTTTCTGCCTGTTAAAATGTTAAGGTGATAATTTTGTTGCAGGCTTACGACCAGTGCACATCACAACAGAGTGCAGAATTGTTATTGCAAGAAATCCCAGTAAGTAACTCATTAACTGCCTTTTATTATGGATGTTACTAATGAATATTGTTTTGCTCAAAATTGAGATTTACTGTTATCTGTTGTGATGACTGACTTTCCTCTCAGTTGACAGGTTTCAGTTACCAGTTATGAATTGGTTGTTTATGTAGTCACTATAATGAGCAATCTCTTGGCTTGGCTATTGACAACTGTGAATTCAGGGAAATTTTTTAAGTTTCTAAATTAGTAAAACTCTTTCAAATACATTATACATGTTGTATGGCTGTTACAGGTACAAACAAAAGGGGCAAGTATAAGATAATAAAACAAGCATATGCTGTAATCCCAGTAAACATAGGTCCGGAAACCAATGGTTTCCCCAATACGACATATTACGACTTGGAACAGGTTCGTGATAAAACGTTGCTGCCTCCCCTGCGTTGCCATTAGCACGTCTGTACACGTGCAGTAAATGTCGGACATTTTTTCATTTGTGTTTAAAGCCTTGGCAACCACTTCAAATGCACTTACTGTTGACTGTGGGAACCGGTACCTAGAACACAATGCAGCAGTGTTGTGACGTTGGCATAACTCAGGGTGGCAAGCGACCAGGAAAAGTCGGGGAATTTAGGATGTCCGGAGAAGTCAGGGAATTCTCTAAAAAAAACCTGGAATTTCAAAATTTAGTAAACGAACATTTCCGCGGGTAGTATTAACACAACATACATTTTCTTGGTACGTATGCCAATTGTCAAGTTCCATAATATATATTCATTTGATGCAAGGTACCAGTTTTTCGTCTCAAATACATGTTTTTTTTGCATTGTGTACCAGAATCTTCAGTGATTCCCGCCACTGCCAGTGTTGCCCGACCAGTGATTTCCCTGACAATGTGTTGTGATGTTTTCAAGTTTCCGCAGTGGCAAAAATTACTCTCGTGTTTCTTGCATACTGTTTGCAATGTGCAATACATTTTTAGTTAATACAGTGGGTTTTAAACAATTGTGGTGTTTTCCCCCCAAGAGTTCGTACTATAAATTGAAGGTGTGGACTTGGCAACATAGGCTCCACAGTTCGCTTTTGTTCTTACCATCCGACATGCTGTTACGACCGTTAATCATAGGTTGTTTATTGTTTACTTGGCGTGGTGCGAATATTTTTTTCTATGGTTCGTGCGAGTATTATTTTCTCTGAAGTCCGTGGATTTACATTTAAATTGTATTTTTTCTACCGTACTGCGTAATGGAGGAACTACAGTAAGACCAACTGACATTCCAAACTGAAAAAATTCACAGTGGATAAAGAAATCACAGGCTACAGTGCCACGTCCATTAAAAGAGAGTATAAAATTGTTTTGCATTTAAATTAAAATGCTGAATCTTGAAATAAAAATCTGAAAATTCAATATTTTTTTTAAAAATACGAAAATATTTTATTTTGTGGTTAAACATAGCTGAATTTGTAGCCTACGACATCGTAATTCACTGTGAATTTTTTTCAGTTTGGTACCGGTAAGTGAGTTGGTTTTAGTGTCGTCCTTAAAACGGAAACATGCAAATTTTGGCTTTAACGAGCCATTACGCATAAACTATGCTAAATAAAAAAATTTTATAAGAGGTAAATTTGGACACATTTTGTGTCTGAAACAAGAAAAAGTAAACGGTACAAATATAAAAATAAAAACATGGTGATGAAAATTGCTGTTACTGCACAACCTAACAGAAAATTTTTTTTACGTAGCACTACTTATAATGTCCCTAAATACATTTTTCATTAATAAACTATATAGCTGAAACCAATATTTGGTTGGTACACGATGAATAGAGATTTTTAATATTTACCCAAAAAAAATTTTGTCCCCGTCATACAACCTGGTTAATTTTATTGATGTTTTGTTGGGCAGGGAAATAACAACAGTTGACCTGGAAAAGTCAGGGAAATTTTTTTACAGGTTTTGCTAGCCACCCTGTAACTGCACCTGTGCATATGTCCTATTGGGGAAACAACAGTAGTTTCTGGACCTATGTTAATTAGGATAATTTTTTACTTCTTTCATTGTACTCTGCTCGTCCCTTTTCATTTGTACCTACTGTATGATAGTCGAACATCCTGTATAGGTGTAGGTACATATTTTAGTCTACTTTTATAAAATTGTTTCATAAAATAAATAAATTTCTTAGAAAACAGCGTACACAAAGTATTTTAAAAATAATTTAAACGGAAAATGTGACTTGTAACTACAACTAGATAACATGGAATGTACGTACTAATTTATTGAGACCAAAGGAAAAATAAATGTACAATGCTATGTATTAACTTTTTTCCCCCCTAGTGATATTACAGAATTTTTTTATACGTAGATACGGCGAGCGTTGGGGCCGCTGACATCCATGCGACGTGTCGGCCCACAGCTGAGCAAGAAGATCTACAGGTTCTTCACAGCTGAGGATGGACAAACACCATTGTCACAAGAATAGGTCTCTTCACTGTAGGAGTTGAGGATGCCGGTTGGCTGTGATGGACTCTTGAAATGAACAAGTATTGTTTTATGTAATGTTCGTTAATGTAATTACTGTATAATGTGCATGTTTTTTGTTTCACAATAATGTCATTTATTCACAGTAAATTATTTATATGTACAAAGTGTTTTTATTTGTGTTCACATTGGAAACATTTGCATAGAACTCTGAAGTTTACAAATTTGTCCAGTCTTGTATGTACAATATTTATCAAAGTACCATGCTTCTCATTGTAAGACTTACAGCCTACATTATCAACATACTTTCAAGGTTACTCACAAAGCATACATATGTCGCCATGACATTTGGCACAAGGTATTTTCTCCCCGTCCCATTTTTTATATAGAATGAGTTCTAGGATGAAGGCTTCTGACTGACTCCTGTGATATTGGCTTCTGTAGCAGTTGGTTCCAGTACTTGGGGCCAGTGATTTTCACAAGATTTTTGCACCGTCTTGTTTCCATATGCATCACTGATTTGACTGTGTCAATCAGAATAATTTCTGTGACACCACACATCTATGATGAACAGATAGAACCCCAAGATGCAAAGGGTTAAAAACATCCAATTATTGACCACGAAGCAGAGCTGCAGGTGTGCATGTAAGACACTGAAACAAATTTGTGCAAAAATCTTTTCGTGAAATTTATCTGTCCCTATCCATTATAAATATAAAATATGATTAAAATAAATACTTACATTTTGTAAGAGTATTTAGATAATTGTGTATAAATATGATTGTTATTGTTAAATAAAAGTACAGTATATATTATAATTTTAATGAAGTCAAGGACAATGTTTATGAGTTTTAATTTTAATAGAATATTTGAATAACTTTAGTTTGATTACAGGCTTATCTATTGCATTGCTAGTATTCTTAAATGTATTTTTTTTGTAATACATTCCCATACCTGCCAACTTTTACGGACTGTCCGTAAAATGTACGGAAAATACTTACGTTTTACGGAGGACAAGAATATTTACGGATTTCGGGACGTTCAACAATGTTACCTGTGTACATTTCTGCCATTATTTAGAAACGAATAGCTGACAAATATGTTTTGCGCAAGTGTACCAACATGGAACGTGTTTTACAGTGTTGTTTCTCTCTGCTATTGTGCATAAACATTCATACAGTCAGTTTTTACTGTGGATTTGATTCAGCAGTTGGTCACACTGAACACTACAGAAACCACAATAACAAAATTCGGTATGTATTTTGTTCCCGGTTTCTTATTGGCGTATTTTATAGCTAGCAGCCAATCTGTGGTTTTCTTGTATGGTCTGTTACAAGATGGCAATGTGTGTGTTGTTAGGAGTTTTTAAGCGACAAGTGTGTTGTTTCTTATCCAAGTCAGCGCTTTTTTGTGTTCTTGCAAGCTGAATTTTTAACTTTGAAACTAAAAATATTTTTCCGCCGTTGTAATGAATAGGACATAACTACAGTGTGATGCGACGAAATTTTGAAGTTGGAAAGATGCATTGTGTGCGTGTTTATACCGTCGCGAACTTGAAAGAAAATTATGTTCTCTTATTGTGAAGCATACGTACAATAATAATATTTTTATATGATATAAACAAACTGTTCATAATTACTACTAGCTTAATTTTTGCGCGGTATTTATGAGTAATTTATAGAAGATGGTATGAAGCACCTAACTGTAACTACTATTTGAAGTTACAGGCCTACGTGGAAATTGCAGAATTAAACATGAATTTTCATAAGTAGGCTTTGAAGGCGCTGTAACTAGAGCTGAATATTGCCTTGCAGTATTTCATAACTCAAAACACAACCCACTTTAGTATTGGGCTATTTCATGCCACATGAAATAAACAAAACTAGTTGACATTTATATCAAACTTTGTGAAACTACTGTATTTATATTTGTAACCGTGCTTACAGGTTGTTTAAAGATGCAAGTGTAAATTTTGAATTATAAAAGAATGATGGATTTTCAAAGTATTAAGTGAAGAGGAAATTGTTCAAAGTATAACTTGGCAAATAAATGTTTTTACATATTTAGGTCTTGATAACTAGGCCTACTTTAAAAATATTATGTATATTTATTAATAAGTGTACAGTTTTCAAGACATATATGACTGATATGATTGGGCACAAAAATTGCCGCGTGCAGTTTACGCAAAAATGTGACATTCTGGAAAAGTTTTACTGATGGTCAATTTGAAGAGTTGGCAGGTATGTATTCCATTCATTATTTTTTGTTTACTCTGGGTTACAACATTTACTGTTTGTTTTGTATATGAAGAAGGCTTTGGCCGCTAGGTTAACCAATTAAATAAATAACGAAAATATGTAAAGGCGGGAAAAGGCCGCTAGGCTACTAATTACAGTAGAACCCTGTTATAACGTTTTTCAAGGCACCTGTGAAAAAAGGGTTATATGCAGGAAAATGTTATAAGCAGGAATCAATATTTTTGCACCAATTAATGTATATTACACAAAAGTTAACTTAAAATTCAATAGTTTATGTACAGTAAATAAGTCTATAATGAAATTCAATGAGGCTATAGTTTCGTGCTATCAGAAACATCATGAATACATACATTGTGTGTATTACAGAGGCTTTCCCACTTGTCTTCTGTAGGTTCATGATCGTCATCTTTAGGATCACAGTCTTTAATATCACTGTAATGTACACTTATGATACATTCCCAGACATTAATTTGTTTTTTTTACTGATTTTTTTACTTTACAGCTCAGTTATTTTATCTAAAATAATTCAGTTAAGAAAACTTTTACCCGCGTTATGGTCAATGTCTCGGAAAAAAAAGATGTTATATGCAGGAAATGAAAATACCAGAGTTGTTATAAGCAGGAAATTAATGCATTGTGCTTTATGGAAAAATAGTGGGACCAAAGAAAAGTGATGTTATCTGCAGGAATGTTATAACAGGGTTCTACTGTACTATAAAATGTAGATAGGAGTGTACTTGTACTTACAGAGCTGTACTGCACGTAGAGGAATATATACTTAGCGAGCGAAACGTCGCGACTGCGCAAAATGTGTGTTGTCCTAAAGTGTGTTATATGTCCCTCTACGTGCAGTACAGCTCTGTAAGTACTTGTACACTCCTATCTACATTTTATAATAATTAAATAAATAGGTTGAGATACTCACAGACTGCCACATCTTGATTGTTATACACGTAAAATGATGAACACATTTCTACATGGGTACACAGTTTCACGTAGTCTCGCTGCCCATGCCAGCTTCATCAGGCGGCGAGTTCACTAAAAGATGGCGGCTGTGGAAGCATGGTTAGCTGCCCTAGGGGCTAGGAAGCAAGCTAGGATGTGGTGGGAAAATTCAAATTGAAAGGACGAAGGGTATTCTGATGTTATGATTGCGATTATCTGATGTAAAGACGAGGGTGGGCGGGGGGGTTGTCGAGATTTAGTAACTGTATGTATTGATGGGCCAGTTCCCAATGCCTTAGTTCTGAGCTATTGTTTGAGGGTCGTACTACTTTAGTGGTTTGTCAAGTCCACTTTTTCCTCTATGGCTTGTATTGTGTCTGCTCTGTGGCCATTCATTGTTTGTCGGAGTGTGTTGGTGGCGAGGCCTATGTTCTGCATTGCACTTTTTGTGCTGTAGCGCTGGTATATGAGGTTTTCTGTTGCACAGTTGTAGCTGCCCAGCATGGGATATGTGTTTATGCACCCCTTAAAGGTGCTTAGTATTTATTATTACGCTCGACTCTGTAATTTTTTTTAGTTAGGCCTACCTTGTTTATGCCCAGGGGATCACATAAATCCTTCATCACGAGCCGGAGTGACGTAAAAACGTAAGATTGTGGATGTATATGTATTTACCATTTGTACTTGTTTTGTTGTTGCCCGCCAGTGAGGTTTGTCAACAAACCGAAGACACTACTCTAACCATGCTAGGAGACAAAAATATGGACATTAAAGGAGTAAAATGTATATAATAATTGTGCAAACGTAATAATCTTAAGCTTGTAATTTATATTTACTGTATTTCTTTTGGCAACACGGACATTTTTACGACCCTGCGGAAATTCACGTAACTTTCGCCAAGTAGTAGGAAATTTGTGGGTGTTGGGGTGGCGCGCCTGCTAGCCAACAGATGACTTCCTCTCCAGCAGCGGCCATCTTCACCACCCACTAATGGGACTTTCAGCCCACCCTCTGGGGTACATAAGGCAGGAGTTTGCCTAGCCAGATAGTCAGTCTAGGGCTCGGGTCTCCTCCCCAAGCACGCCTGGCCGACCACCTCTCTCTCACAATGGGTTGCTGCCTGGTAAGAAAGTCGAAGCCTGTTCTTCCCTGCTCCGCTGCCAAAAACTGCTCGAGGAGACATTGAAACACCTAGCCACGCAGGCAGTAAAAAAGGGAACACACCCTATCGCGAGTACTTTTAGACATGAGGTGTGTAGCTAGTTACCGCAGGAAGTGGCATTTCTCTATGGTCATTTCCGAGGCGCCGTGTTAAAGACCACACGGTTAGTAGCAATAAAAGTGTAGTGAGAACCTTGTATGAATTGATATATACCAATATTATGACGTGGCTTGTAAATGGAGTAACTTGTGTGATGCAATAATAATGCCAATTGAAGTGACTTACTAGTTTTATTTTATGAAAGTGAACTCATGTCATAAACTGACATTTTAGTATTAGATACCTCCCAAAGGAAGGAATCAATTGAAGGGCGTAATGGCATAAAGCCATAGCCGCTGCCAAACGCAGGTTAGCAGCCTCCACAAATACACAAACAATATACCTGCGGGAATTGTCCTGCCACAATAGCAGTCCTCAGGTAAAGCTCTGACCCTCGCCCAACTTTGCCGTCAGTACAAAGGCGCAGAGAATAAACCTCCGTGGCAGAAAGACAATTTTAATCGAATCCTTAGGAAAACGTGACGCATGTGCCGCCCCCAAATTTGCTGTAATTTCATAGCATCAAATGGAAATAATAACCCTGCGTAATCCACATCATTACACATTTCTTGTTTAGTATCTCACTATCCAAGTTATCGCAATCTAGGATACTTTATTAAGGAATATGTCAAACCAAAACTACTGTAGACTCGAAATAGAATTCTAGTTCTCGTTAGAATCAAAGTGAACTAAATATTCATTCGTCCATCTGTGTGTATGTGTTTTCCGTCTGCAAGTGCTGCCTGTACGTCTATTTATGCAACCCTCTATTTTTTAAATTGTAATGAATATTGCCTATGTAAATTCTCAACAGGTTTTTGTACTTTTTGTCTTTTCTGTAAAAATATGTGTCCTATTACAGCCATTATTATTAGAGAATTGGCTGGACACAATAAATAAATAAGCAGTACTGTACTGAGCATCAGTCATGTTCTACTCTTGCAGACTACTGACTCGACTCCACTATTTCGTCAGCGTGCAAAAACAGCCCAAGTGCAGTTTGACACGCGTACCACCAGACGAACCTGACGTTTAGAAAATAGTGTACGTGACATGTTGAGTATTCGTATACTGTGTAAATCACATAAGTACCACCAGACAAACCTGACGTTTAGAAAATAGTGTACGTGACACGTAGAGTATTCGTATACTGTGTAAATCACATAAAGTGCTGGACAACTGCATGCCTCATCTGTGTGGTCTTTTTTAATGAATGCAACACACTCATTACTTTTAGCACATGAATTTAGAGAAAGATGATTCCAAACACAAATAACGTATTATATTATAATGTTGTTTCAAACATTCTCATTAAAAAAATCATTGGTGCCCTGCATAGCAAAGTTACTTGTTCACAAATGGTGCTCGCCGACTCGTGTCTGCTACGAATGTTTTGTCACCCATCATGCCTTGCGTTGTTGCTTCTTTGTTCCTACTGAGACTTCTCTACATTCAGCATGCCAGTAAGCTCAGCAGAAAGTGATGTCAAACATAAGCCTCCAACCCAGATGCCAAATCCTAGCTCGCCAGTTACTAGCCAGCTGTGTCAGTAAATAAAGGAACATAAAAACATTGGTTTTAGTGCTGTCAGTTAAAAAATAAATATGGCCTAACATGTTACAGTATCATACTAATCTAGGGGAAGATGATAAAACTTCAATGAATAACGGTTACAAATGTTTTGGATTTACTATTACACTAGCTAGAACACAAACTAAAACATCCTAATCCCACGCTTCTTTGACACGAAGGTGTCGTAAATGCTCCTCCACAGTAACAGATTCCTTCCACGGCTTGGTTCTAATCTCTCTGAACTTTTCCATCCATTCCTCTCGCTTTCCAAGGGCTTTGGCGTGACCATGCGACTGCTCCTGTAACCAAATATTTACGTTCCGACTGTGACTCCAAGACAAAACTTATCCGTGCTAACTAGTACACACTCTCTTCTCACCAGTGGACTCAACATCCTGGCCAAGTATTTGTACAGAAAACAATGTTTCACAGTGTTTCTCACAACAATGAAATGCTAAACAGATTACTAATGCACATTGACATTAGTGATCTCCCAAGATCAAGGGCGTAGCCAGGATTTATTTTCGGGGGGTGTCCACTTGCACCATGTACTAGGGCGGGGGTCCGGAGGTCTTCCCCCGGGAAAATTTTGATTTTAGGGTGAAAATTAGTGCTATTTAAGCAGTTTTGGAATCAAAATATTGGATTTAAATTACATAAATTTCTGCCCGACATTATAACATTTTTAACGACACATAATTTTTTTTTAATTTCGGGGGGTGTTTGGACACCCAAAACACCCCCCTGGCTACGCCCCTGCCAAGATCCATGCACGCTTCCAGGCGTTCCACCTGGTTAGTTTTCTCTACCATTTGGCTGACAGATATCTCCACAACACCATCAAGCTTATTTCACGACCCACCCGGCTGGTCTCGAACCGACCAGCTCTAAACTTCTGCTGAGGAGACTACTGAACATGTTACAATATAAATAACAAAATTGTTGCCTTTTGACAGTTATCCAAAAAAAAAATATTAATTGACACCTGTCTGCTATTGGAAAAGGAGGAGTGAAGAAAATAAATATGAAGTTTACTGAATATACTTATATTTTAAGAGAAGGTAGACTACAACCAGTGTTTATGCAGAAAGATGTGGTCAGAAACTTTCCCTTACTGCTCTACATCTGCTAAGTGCACCACACAATCGAGCCTTTGCAACCCATTGACAAGCTATAGTAACAACTTGCTGTAAATATTCTGTACTGCCGTATTTCATCGCACAATCGTCGCCATCGCATAATCGTCACACCGCAATGTTCTGTCTACGTTTCTGCATCAGAGATGTTAACTACGCTCAAGTACGAAGTTCGACACTATTAGAACAAAATGGTTGCTGCAAGAATCAATTATAGTTAGTACCAAAATATTCCGCTGGAATGAAAGTGGACCATAGCGTTACTAGTTTAACAGTCTGCCATCTTCTGTGTATTTCTTGCACGTGAACTTTCCCAACTGAACGTAGTATATCTATGATATCGCAAAATAAAAACAAAGTTTGTAAACACTGCAACGGTAATAAACGGTAGCGGACTCGCAGAAGCCGAAAACAAAAACTTCAAAAGAAACTGAACTTAAAAAACGAATAACTAAAAGTGTCTATTTACCAGTAAATACTGCTAATCACGAAATGTGTTCCCACCAACTGTGCGTATTTAATATGAACAAAACTAACCTAACCTCCAACATCTAGTAAGTTATAGAAATTTAGTCATTGTTTGAGAGTTAATCCGTCAATAGTTCTGTCAAAAATATTGAGTTACTTTAAAATAAATTGGGTTAGTAACGAAAAATGTTGGTTTAAAAAATTTTTTTCCTACCATGGGAATTTTCCTTGAATAATAGTCGCACCTTAAATTTTTTGCATCCAATTTGGCAAAAAATATGTGACGATTATGCAGTGAAATACGGTAGTATACCAAAACAATCTGCCACTATACTTTCATTTTCATTTACGTAAAACTTAATGAAAATTTCAAGGCTGAACGGATATTCCAGTGGTTATCAAAATAAGTGAAAATGAAATGAATATGTTTGCATGTTTATAGTTCTATTTACTAATTTCTTCCTGTTTTAATACACACATAATTCAAACATAAGGTCGCTGGCTTTACGTCTCGTTGGCAACGAGTGAGGCTGCTACAGATGGCTACACATAACCTGGGCCTTATTCCATAAAACAACACGACTAATAAGTTACAAGTACTAGTAAATATAGTCTAATAGTACAGTGTTCCATACAGAAAGTGGCTACACTTGTAATTTACACTAATAATTAACAAGTGAATTCAGCCATATTACTAGTATGTAGATTACCAATCAGCAATGGCATCATGAGAGGTTAAAATGTTAATATTACAAAATACTGATGGCAGAAAAAGCCAAGGCTTGGGATGAAGTGTATCAGTAAATGCTTTCTCTGGAGAAAAAAAATGGACATACAGTGGAACCTCTATCTATTGAACCCCCATGTATTGATGTCCGCATCTATGGAACACTTTCTGTAGTCCCATTTCTTATTTGTCTGCATTTCAAGTCCATATCCATTGAATGTCTGCATGTACTGAAATTTTTTGTCAGTCCCTTGAGAAACGATGGATAGAGGTTCCACTGTATTTGAGAGAAGTTTTTTGGCCAAATATGTTGCAATGGTAAGTTTCAAGCAATTCGTATGGTATATAAGCACACGTGTATTTTGGAGAATGACTAATGCATGCAGAAAAAGTGTTACCATATGTTGCGTTTAAACAATATATGTAATTTGTGGTTAGGTATTGGATATATATATTGCATCATTATTTTTCATCATTTGTTAAATTAACGTGTGAAGAGTTTTATGTGATTTTTCGTTTAAGTACAGGCACATTATAAAATTTTCTCGTATATTGTAGCTGAAAGTAGACAATGCCAGAAAAACTTGCACAGAGAGAGATAAGAAAATCAAGTTTACTGACACAAGACAAGAAAGTTCTGGAGATCATTGGGAAAGATTCCCCACTTGTATCGGCAATAAATGTCAGCGAGACATATGAAGAAGAGAAGCAGTATGTGGAAACACAACATATGAACAATAGTCTGTCTGTGTCTCACAACATAGAAATATTGAATGATGTGGGCAGGTGGGCATTGAGTTAAGTTATTTAAGGTGAAATTGAGATAATCACTGTAGTCACATTGTTATTTGTAGCTAATTAAATACGATGTTGGTAGATTGTTGGATCTAAAAGTAACACTGAATATAAATTGTACCTTGAAAAAAAAAATATATGTTGCCTTCTGACAAAATAAATTGTTTTTTTTTTTTTTTTTCCTGTTGAGCCACACACATGACCACTCCACAATAAGAACTGCCACCTTCAAAGACGAGGAAGTTGGTGATGATAGAAACTACAAATGACAAACTTTCTGAGATTAAGGAGATGAAAATGCAGCTGCAAGTTGAACATATCAAGCTAAAGAACATAAAACTGGCATTAGCAAAATAAACACACTCAATCACTCACATGCCTGCACACAAACACACATATGCACACACCCACGCAAGCATGTATGTGCACACATGCACACAAAATAAAAAAAAAAATTTTTTTCCCCATTTTCACATCAAAGAAAAAAAAAACAATTTTTCCCTGTTTATTCCCCAATTTTTCCACTTTTTTTCTTCTTCTGAATCTTCAGAACTCTAATCTCGTCCACATACTACCATGCAATTTAATGAATGGTTACCATGTCCATCCACGTATTGTTTCTCATGTTCATGAGGAGCATCTACGTTAATGTTCTGTCGAGAAGGCCAATAACTTGTGGCATCCCTGCTATGTTATAGAACTTCTGAACTACTGACATATTATCCTAAAGCCAACTGACAATGTTTTGAAACATTACAGAAGTTACTGTTTTCACAACAGGTTGAACTGTACGGCAAACAGTTGATTTAGCAACATCATGCATGTCTGCGAGACCATGGTACTGACTGCTATTACCAAGCCTGTTCTGGCTTTAAGGTGTGGTTTCTTTTCGAATGACGTAGTCTACACCCTACCTCTTGAATAATAACTTCCATGTCACTGTGACTTAACCTAAATTGTTCATTAAATTCAAAATCCAAACCAAAATTAAAATTTATACGAGTTTTATACACTTTATTACGCACTCTTACCGCTAGTTCATTCTCACTATCACTGCTGTTACCTGACCACATATTAGGATATTTAAAACTAATTTTTCAACAAAACCCAAGCACTAATACCACCTTTTACCTAACTTGCTTCGACCGTAAGAACTTGCTATGAAATTACAAGTAAACTGCTACTGCAAATCATTTTGTGTAAAAAACACTTATACATTTCAATTATGGTCTTGTGACTTGTAATATATAGCGTAGTAATTACAAATTACAGGTCAATATTTTGTGGAACAGTGCCAAGGACAAGAACTGGGTGAGGAATCAGCAATGGCCTTTGTTTAGAAACAATCCCACTATTAGCCTGGAGTGATTTTGAAATATCAGGGGATCAAACCCAGGTTGTCCTGAAAGTGATTCCAACGTGTTACTGTTGTGCCACTTTGCTCAGTTATGATAACTAGTAGAGGACGTGAAATGGACACACACACATAATGTTCTTGGAACGTAGCAGACACAATCATAAAGTTTATAAGTAACAAAATTTGAAATATTGTCACCAACACAGTAGTTAGGCAGCACGTGGCACGGAAGTAGAAGAGCCGATGCTCTCAAGCGAGCCCTAACATGTTCTTGCTGCACCATCTTGCTAGGGACATTAATGCAGCGGATCTAGGAAGGATTTTCGTGTGGAGGGCTATGCAGTACCCGAACATTCAACCACCCCTCCCAGTAAAGTGTGGGGTCCGGAGGACCTCCCCCGAAAAATCTGGATTTCAAGGTGCAGAATTAGGCTATTTTAGCAGTTTTTGTGGCTGAAATTTAAATATGAACAATTTTTTTTAAATGTAAACTTTCAGCATATTTGAAGAATAAGAGTACTGTAATTGGTTAAGTATGGGTACCCAAGCCTTTTTTTGTAAAGTTAGCACAGCATGTTTATTAAGCCTGGAAACATGCACGTACTACCCTGCGTGCGTTAAGTTTAACTTAAATAAAACACAACAGTTGCCGACTGGCATATCTTACGTATAAATCAATATGTTATGTGCAAATGAGGCTGTTGATAAGTGTAACTTTTCTCGTTGGGGGAATTAGCTCTTATCCTCAGAAATTTTTGCTAATATTTTGTGTTATTATAAGTCAGAATGATCTGAACTGTACCCATTCCTTACTCACAAATAAAGTCTTCACAATTAAAATTTTGTGTACGTTATGCAAATATCTACAACTTGATAACACATTAGTAGAGATAATGGTTTATTGCGGAAAAAGTTGAACATTAGTAAGTCTTCAAGAACCTGTTTACTGACATGTTCATTCTTGTTGGCTATTGTTCCTGCTCTCTAAATTACAATCAGTGAACAACTGCTGCCTTGCAGTTGATTCCCTCAGCTCAAATCGGTAAAAATGGCTTCACTTGAAATCAGTGGAAAACTTCTAACTGCTTTAGAGGGAAAAGTTCGCTGAGGGAACTAGTGAGTTCTGGTAATTATGTATTTATTACCAATAGAAGCACATAGGTATGAATAGATCACATTTCCCCAAATTCTAGCAATTAAAACAAAAACTTGCTGAAAGTGCAGATTCTTTGCAATACTTGAAAATTACATGTTTCCATATTCTAGAAACTTTCGTAACCAACATTTGTAAAAAGTTTGGTAGTAGTAGTAACTCTTCCTGCTATTCCTTCTTAACCGGGAGTCAAATATTGGTGGTAAAACCCTTTTGAAGATTTGATGGGAGATTGGCTACACATGGGGCTTGCAAACTATCAGATTTATTAGCACAAGGTGGTAAAACCGGCCCTAAAATGTTTAACAGAAAATCAGACAAATATACCAACTTTTCTAGTAACGTATGTCATCAATAAATTCAGAATATATATGTCCTTAGAACATTTACACATATTTCTACAGACAGCAACAAGCAACATTGATCCCTAAAGAGTTGTTATAAATTTAATATAATGTAGCTGTATTTCGTTTGTGTAGTTCTCGAATCACATCTAAGGTTTAAGTTCAGAATTCGCTGTAATGAAAATCTCGTCAGTCAACTATATTGCAAACATAGATGTTAAACACCATCATTCTTAACAAAGAAAAGTTTTTGTAAAAATTTACTATGAAAGGAAAGAACTACTAACTAATCAATTTATGAAAACTAGAAACCTATCCTAATTGTTGAGTTGCAACAATGCAACTGTTAATAATAAAAAACATATTTTTGGATATGAGCATGCTTCGTCAACGAATTAATGCAAATTACAGAATTTGTTTTCCTTCGTAAATGAAATGAATTGTAAAGAAAATGCTTACATTGAATAAAATGTTCATAGTAGTAAATTTAAACTGACTGCTGCAGAAAATATATAGACATATTCCGTTAATGCTAAAGGTAAAAAGCTATTTTTTCTAGAACCTTATTTTAAGAATGAAAGTACTTACTACAATGCTTAAAATGTAAGATATTAGATTCAATTGCCTCATAACTCATGAGATAAAAACTGTCAAATTCATTGCTGCTGGATGACGGTGGTAAACCAGTTGCATATCACTATAGGTCATTCAGGATAAAGTGAGCACTAAAGATTTAACCTTTGAAAAGAATCACTAACTGTTACTACATATGTCACCATTAGCAAGAGTTACTTTACTGCTTGTATTGTTGGCAGCGATTCATCGCATGTAGTTCCGTGTATTTGCTTATTTTAATACAACATTAGTGAAAGAACATCAGATGAAATTGACCTCTCTGTATTTAATACACTTCAAAATATTTATGATTTTATTGACATTCATACTTACAGTATAATTAGATTCAATTGGCGCCAAAAGAATGTGACGCTTTCATCAGCCTCACATCATGTTGCACGTTAGCGCTTGCTTCACGCTTCAGACAGTTCAAAATTCCACCGACAGGTGGCATCAAAGTTAGGTTCTTGCAGTTTTTTCACTGCCCGCCAAGTTGCATAATTTGCGTATGTTTGCCCGTTGTGCGTATACATGTACAAATTTAAAAGTATTGGAAATTATTATGAATAACATTGCCAAATGATGTGAAACCATCAGTATTCTGTAAATTATGTTTTACGTTTGCCAGTCTAGAAACAAAATACTCTTTATTTCACATATTAAGAAAATACATTATTTATTTTTTCTGAAGTGCGTCATCGTTGTTCGTGGCAGTAGAACTGAACGAAACTTGAATCCTTGAATTGCGTGTGTCATGTATTTTTTTAGTGACGGTTTTGAGTTACAAATTAAAATAAAATATGCCCGCATTTACTAGATTCGTAACGGCAATAGTGCGTGTTGTATAAATTAGTCAATGGACAGAAACCAGTATTATAAGACGTTAACTTGCAGGTATTTATAACTAAGAATACTTTTTTTGGCAGGAAGAGGCCACTAGGCTTACTAATTACATAATAATAATCCAACATGGCGCACAAGTACGTACAGAGTAGTACTAATTGATAGAACACACACAAGAAAGGACGAACACATGTTCCACGGAAGCGCGGAGGCTTGCGACGTTTTGCCGACCGGGCCAGCTTCTTCAGGCGGCGAGTGAAGGCACACTGATGTCTATTGTTCAGCGGAGGTTGGTAATCAGTGCACCTAGCGGCCAGAGGACACACTAGGTGTGGCGGGAAGTTTGAAAGTGGGAAGAGAGGTTATCTGATGTGAGGCCAGGTGGCTGTCTGGATTTGTTGATGTATTGGTGAGCCAGTTCCCAGCGTCTCAACTCAGCACTGTTGTTCTGCTGAGGTAGAGCCCTCATCACTCTGGTAGTGTAGCAAGAGTCAAAACTGGATTGATGTGATGCATCAGTGTGCCTCCACTTGTCGCCTGAAGAAGCCGGCCAGGCTGGCGAAACATAGCAAGTCTCCGTGCTTATACGGAAACTGTGTTCGTTCTTTCTTGTGAGTGTTCTATCAACGAGTTCTACTCTGTAAGTACTTGTGCACCGTATTATATTATTATTATGTAATTAAGAATACCTTTTATTATATCTGATATTCAGCCCCGTGCATTTAATGAGCAGATATTGTAGCTAAAATTTATCAGAGCAGTTTAACGTAGTTGTAAAAATTGCACGAACCTATGTAAATACGGTAAAAGCACGTGGCAGTATTTATGTTTACATGCAGCGGAAAGATATAAACTGGCAAAAAATATAAATTAATGAGGGCTTTTTTGAGTGTTCACTTTATTCCGAATCACCTATACAAAAATATACTGCCTTGTTGCAGAGAACACGAGATTCCATCAGTTAGCCTTGAAAATTCTCTCCCACCCTTTTGCCTTTGTCAGTTCAACTTTCACTAGTCAGTCATGCCAACCCTTCAGAGGGCCTCCGGTTATATGTGTCTTTCCCTCTTCCGCCTTGCCACACTTTGATTATTTTGCCACCTCAGATTTTTTTTTTTGCTTGATTGTTTGGGGTGGGGGGGGGGGGAAGTTTCACACCCATCGCCACCCCTTGGAGCCACCCTTGCATGTGTAGTTAAAAGCATGAAGCTGATGAAATACGTTAATACGTTACTTATTGCTTCTAATGGTGATATTTTACATTCAAAGTAATTAACCATTACCTTTTTCTGATATTACATTTTTTTATACAACTGCAAAAATTTGTTAAAAATTAGTTAAGGAAGAAACCACAAAACTGGATTTTTTACTTTTGTTATAATTAAACCAACTTAAAACATCAGAAAAAGTATTTTGTTTAAATTTAAATATCAAATATTTGTGTTCCTCTGCACAGCTGTAAAAACATACTACGTGGGCGTGTGGTTTACCAGCACACAAATATGACATCATTACAGCGACTGTTCAAAGTGATGACTTACCAACTGTGTAGCATACGTACAAGCAATACACATAGTGATTAGTGATACATCACGTTTTGATGTTCTCTGTCGAATATCCCTGGCACGTGATACAATTCCTGACACGTTGCACTAACTTTGGCTGAACTGTCACTTTGTCTTTCCACAGTGTTGATGAGCACAAAAGTTTACAGTTGTGGTCGGCACGTAACCAGGTATCGCTTACTGTAAACGCAGCTGCGACCACAAGACTGCCTTATGCATCGTTGTAAGTACATACAATGTCCATATATTCTGCACACATGGACATCTGTGCTTACATTCATTTGTCCGGCACATCACAATATATGTATTAGGTTCTGAATGCAACACATTTTAAACTTGAGTGCAGTAAGGAAACAATTCTGACTTCCCGATTCTAAGTACAAGAACTGATCACACTGGTGTGTCAAATATCCTTCAAAAAGATGTAATCATAAACCAAGAAAAATTTTACCTATATTAAAAATTAATAACAAGTTGAATTGGCCAGACTCACTTTAAATAATAACAACTTCAGATTCCAGAACAACCATTACCTGCAAATCAAGGGTACTGCCATGGGCTCTCGCATGGCCCCTTCCTATGCCAATCTATTCATGGGCAAACTTGAACACAATTTCCTGAGCCATCAGCCTATCCATCCACACTGTTGGATGCGATTCATAGATGACATCTTCATGATCTGGACCGCTACCGAAGACAGCCTTCTCACTTTTCTCAACAACCTCAACTCTCACAGCCCATTAAAATTCACCTGGAACTATTCAAAATCCCATGCAATATTTTTGGATGTAGAACTGACTCTCCACAATGGAAAAATTGAAACAACTGTCCATACCAAACCAACCAATAGCCTGCAGTACCTCCACTTTGACAGCTACCACCCATA
>PNEQ01108581.1:0-28427 GCA_003012365.1 Medauroidea extradentata
TTTCAGATTATTTCATTTACTTATTGCTTTGCCAAATTCCATCATTATTGGGAGACATAATTATCTTCAGTGGGATTTAGTTCATCGAGCTGGGGGTATGAGCTCAAGGGAAAAACTCAAACTTATTCATTTATTTGTAAAATGTTTACACATTAGCGCCACCAACGTAGGCACAAAACATTTGTTTGTTCTTACGAGGAGAATAAAAGGAGAAGCCGGAATCGAATTGTAAGCGGCGAAAAAGCATGAAGAAAAACGACATTAGTAAAAAAAAAACACAAAAACCTGCAGCCAGCCGGAATCGAACCGCAATCTTCCCGGCCCACGATCTGAAGCCCAACACGTTGTCCCTGAGCTAAGGAGTCTGTTTGGAAATGTGCGGGCGACGAAGCCACTCAAGAACCAGCCGTCAAATAATGTCTTTCAGCTTGCGCGACGTTGCCAGACTTACCTGAAATTAAATTTGCTCACAGGGGCGTAACGGTTCGTTTCCGGACACGGGTTCCCCATCTCAAATTGGTCACAAACCCCACCCCCTCGCGTGGTTTCATTTTGATGCATTACTTTTCGAACACCCTGTATATCTAAGATTTATCTTATATACATATACATACATACACACACACACACATATATATATATATATATATATATATATATATATATATATATATATAGAGAGAGAGAGAGAGAGAGAGAGAGAGACAGACAGGCTGGTGCTGAACTGTACCGACAAACGTAGGGAGGTGATTCCTTATGAAAAATCAAGTAGAAAATATACGGGACACTTTGTACCTAAAATTAATATTACGGGCGGTATAAGCCCTTAATCATGGAAAATTTAAAGTGTATTTTTGTAAAAAATAATGGAAATGAAGAAGTATTTAATAATGATAATTTGAGCATTGGTTTATACCACCGGAATCTTGAAATAAACATCAGAACCACATCAATACCTTGCACCCTAATACAAAATAGTGGGGTGGCTACCCCTTTTATTACACGCCACTTTTCTACCATCAGGAGTTACGAAATTGTAATGCGGTTTACTACTAGAGAAGCACATCAGAAATAAAAAAGGTCCCTTGTTGTAAATGCGTAGGACCAACCATTTTAGTGTAAAATTCGTATAAAAAGCGGACTGCAGTAAGACAGTTCTTACTATGTAGGCAATACGGCATACATGTTTGAATGGCTGGCTGCCGTACCAACTGCTATGACTGAGGGATGGGAGAGAATGGAGGCCTAACATCTCATCAACACCTAAGATTATTAGATACAGTAACACAAAGAATTGAATAATGCCAGAGAATATGGAAAGGAATCGGCCATGACCAATATCAAGGTATTCAACCCATCATTCGCCTGGAGTGATTTCGGGAAACCATGGGAAACAGGAACAAGGATGGGCGGAGTCGGGAATCGAACCCGTAGATTCCTGCAACGTGAAACACTTGCACCACCTCGCTCGTTGAGAATAATGGAGGAATGTTGTTGAATAACGTTATCACAAACAAGGTTGCGGTACAAGTAACAAGTTATTTTAGGACTGTCTGTGTATTAAGGTACTGCTGTTTTGTAATACCAGTTGTAACATGTAGGTGTGAGCCCTTAATTGTAGACATTTAAACTTTAAATCCTGGTCATGTTAATGTCATCATTCAAATGTTATTTGTTTTTTTGTTACATTGTGGCCGACTTTAATACTAAGAACTTGTAAATGTTAACGTTAATTCATTTTATGTTTTTATTTTTATTAAGAATCCTCAGTACGTAAATAACAGAGCAGTTTAGTGCAGCACTGGAGTGATTTGGGCGAGGCATTTAAACATTTTAAGTGCAGTAGAGATTTACATACTCTTTGTCGGAGTGCAGTTGGCAAAGAATAAGCACTGACGCGACTGAAGGAACTGTTCTATGAACTGTGTAGGCGAATGGATTGTGAGCCACCGAGCTGCTCTGGGTCGAAGTCCTGCGCTTTTGAGTTTCACTGAAGGAATGAAGGAAGGATGTCCCGCTGGAAAGTTCTCCCATGTTGCATCGGGAGGTTTAAAAATGAAGAATTCCCGGTAAAACCTCAATCTCAGTAGTGTTAAGGGCGCGGTCCACCGCAATTTTCATCATAATTATTTAATTTTTTATTTGTACTACATATTTTTTTTTCTTATCTAAGACACAAAATGTGACTAAACTTGGCTCTTATAAAATTTTTGTATCTCTCATAGTTTTCGCTTAATGGCTTGTTAAAGTCATATTTTGCAGGTTTCCGTTTTAACGACCACACTAAAACCAACTGATATACCAAACTGAAAATGAAAAAAAATCACAGTGAATGGAGACATTGCAGGCTACAATAAGATGCTCATAAAATTAAAGAATAAATATTATATGTATTTTTTAAAAAATATATAGCATTTTTTAAATTTTTATTTTCAGTTTCAGCATTTTTTTAAAATTCAAATAATTTTTATTCTTTAATTTTATGGGCATGACATTGTAGTCTGCAATGTCTTTATCCACTGTGATTTTTTTCAGTTTGGTATATCAGTTGGTTTTAGTGTAGTCGTTAAAACGGAAACATGCAAAATATGACTTAAACAAGCCATTACGCGAAAACTATGAGAGATAAAAAAATTTCTTAAGAGCCAAATTTAGTTACATTTTGTGACTAAAATAAGATAAAAAATATCTGGTACCAATAAAAAATAAAAAAATGGCGATGAAAATTGCGGTAGCCGCGCCCTTAACGTCCCGCCGCCGCTTTTCCCCGAACAGAACAGTTCAGTAATATTTTTGGACGTATTTTGTATAAACTCACGGAGACCCCTGAAATGTAAATGGTCTACCTGAGCGAAGTTAGTATGTGAAAACTATCAGTAATTGATGGACAAAATTCAGAACTTTATTTTCCGTATGTGTGCTGCACGTTGGTTTGTAGTCCTGCACTTAGCTATGTTATCAGAACTTACTTAACTATCATAATTTTCACTTCTGCTACTACATAGTATTTTAGAGTATCAACAACTTATTTTCTCAGAAATTCTTTCATGTAAGGTTATTAGGACGGCCAGTAAACTTAAATGAAGACATTAATTAAACGCGCTATCTTATTTTGGACAGAGATTTTTGTATCGTCTGTAGTATTCCATTTTAAACTGTAGTATTTGTGTGTATGACGTCATGTCACGATATGTCTTCAATAGTCTTGTTTGTCCCTACATAAATTTGCTTTTCTTAATCACTCATTGCTGTGAAAATACTTCAATGATTGCAGTATAATTAAGAAAATATTACATTGTGTAGTGTATTTGGATCCATAAAGTTCACTGAATTCACAGCTGTGTAATCTAATAAATTTTAAACGTTATAAAAATGTTAAAAAGAGTATAATACACCTATTGAATACGATTACATAAACTTTAATTATTACGTGTTCTTCTGGATGATCTCACAAAAATTCTAATTCGTGTCCTCACTTTTAATGTCCCATCTCGCTTGTTCGAGATGTAATGACTGCGGATTTTTATATGAACTGCCAGAATGCATACCCCTGTTATACGAACATGTTTATTAATCAGTATGACGTAGGTACCAGAACTGGATTCTTCTCGCAACTGCCAACGATCCAATGTTTTCGTATGCAATCCTCGTTAGTCGACTACAGCGATATATGTACAGGAACGTGAGGAATACGAATAGAATGTCTGTCATCACACACTGACTTTAAGCACACAGACAAATTATTGCGAATGTAACAATACTGCATTGTTAATGTGTGTACAGTATGTAAAATTTCCTCCATTATTGTCAACGAGTAAGGTGGTACAAGTGTATCACGTTGTAGGAGTCTACGGGTTCGATTCCCGACTCGACCCATCCTTATTCCTATTTCCCATGGTTTCCCGAAATCACTCCAGGCGAATGATGTGTTAAATCCCTTGATATTGATCATGGCCGATTCCTTTCCCGGTTATCTGACAGTGTTCAGTTCTTTGTTTTACTGTATCCAATGATCTTAGCTGTTGATGAGAAGTTAGGCCTCCATTCTCTCCCATCCCTCAGTCATAGCAGTTGGTATGGCAGCCAGCTATTCAAACGTGTATGCCGTATTGCCTACGTAGTAAGAATTGTCTGACTGCAGTCCGCTTTTTATACGATTTTTACACAAAAACGGTTGGTCCTACGCATTTACAACAAGGGACCTTCTTAACTTCTGACGTGCTTCTCTAGTAGAAAACCACATTACAATTTCGTAATTCCTGATGGTAGAAAAGTGGCATGTAATAGAAGGGGTGGCCACTCCTAGTATTTTGTATTAGGGTGCAAGGTATTGATGTGGTTCTGATGTTTGTTTCAAGGTACCGGTGGTATAAAACAATGCTCAACTTGTCATCATTAAATGCCTCCTCATTTTCATTATTTTACAAAAACACACTTTAAATTTTCCATGATTAAGGTCTTATAACGCCCTTAATATTAATGTCAGGTACGAAGTGTCCCGCATATTTTCTACTTGATTTTTCATAAGGAATCACCTCCCTACGTTTGTCGGTAGAGTTCAGCAGCACCCTGTATAAATATTGATTGTGAATCGAAACATTTTACCTTATTTTACCTCTTTAGGGTCAAATTTAAAAATGTATTTAATTAAATGTTATTTCAGATATTTACATAAGCATCAATCTAAAGCAAAGATCACTTCAATATCTCGATTGATTCAATAGATATACATGAATAATTGAAAACATATTTTACGTACTTTCACCCCCTTAATAATCAGATTTTGCAACGTCTTAGAGTTCTGTTGTAGTAATTTGTAAACGAAAACCAATTGAAGTAAAAATCACGATGGCAGCCAATTACATTTCAGCTATAGAGACAATATTTTCCCCCGTTTTCAGCTTTAGGGTAGAATTTCAAAAAATTCTAACACTACTTTTTGGGTATTAAACAAGCGAAATTTTGAAGTGAAAACCAAATCTTTATCCCGAACGATTCGAAAGATGTCGATAGGTAATTGGAAACACAATTTTAAGGTCTTTTCGAACCCTCAAATGTTGAATTTCGTATGATCCTGGATTTGGCTAATATGAATTTTATGTGCGTCCCATTGATGTAAAAATCACGCTGATATGCCGTCGGATTCGATCTCTATCCATATATATTCGAAAATACATTTCACTCCTTTTTACCCCCTCAGAGGTCGAATTTAAAAAAAAAAATCCCTTCTTAGTGGTTGGCCGCCTACGACCTGAGGAGAAACCACACAAAAAATGTCACGGTTCTAAGTCCAGTGGTTTAGGGTACAGTTTGATATGTCAGTCAGTCAGTGTTCTCTTTTATATATAGATATATGTAAGTAATGATGTACATACAGTACGTATGTAGGTATGCGTGTTTTATGTTGATATGAAGTGTGCAACGCAAGTGTGCTTTCTGAAGCCCTAGGTACTTTTCACTTTCAATTTTTTTTTTTTATCTTTTTACTATTTTTAACATAAGCATAAACATAAACTGTGTGTGTAATAAATACAATGTACAGTTCAAAACTCAGAAGTTAACGTCTGAAGCTACAATAAAATATACTTTTAAAATACTATTCCTGATAAAATAGTCTTCAAAAGTCTTTAAGTTTACTGTGAATAGCATGTGCAATGTGAGAACGCTAATTGCGCTTTAGTTAATTTTTGAAAATCGACTAGGCATTAGATAAGAAAACATATCAGTCTTATACCCATGTCCAGCAGTTCCAACATCGGAGCGAGTCTAAAATGTGTCGCGTAGCGCCTGCACATATGCAACCTCTCACATATGAAAGTCGTGTAGGTTGCAGAACTTGCAGGCAGTACACGGCAGAACAGTACTGGCACGAGGCATGGTACAGTGATAATTCTTTCACACCGTAAATGTCATAGCCATTTTTGTCACAAAATATATTACGTATTCAGTGCCGTGCTGACAAGAGGAGCCAAGGGGGGCAGCCGCCACCTTCAAGTTAAGAGGTATTGATCCCTACCACCTTGGATTTATCTGTTTCTACTCGATAACTTCTGTTCCAGTCGATGTATCAAAATTTTTGTCACGACAAGGCATAGATACAAACTTAATCGATTTTCTGTAATTGCTGGAACCATAATATATTCATTATTTTGCAACGGGAAACAGCTGAAAAGGTAAACTTGCTTTATTTACGGGAGCGACTACAGAGGCCACAACATTAACAGAAGCAATGACATATGGATTCCAAAATGTGAATGAAACTATAAACTATGCCTTGTAAGCGTGAAAAAAGTAAAACAATATGTCTACTCTCTGATTTATAAGAAAAACCTTACAACCTATGTAACAGGTATCAATCCCACTTAACCTACGGTGGCAAATACGTCTTTCCCCTTCTATACACTGTCAGTATTTCACCACATTTTTCTATTTTTACGTTTCAAAAAAACATTTGTTTATTTTTGCAGGGGGGAAATGTAGATCATCACACCCGAAGTGTCGAATCACACTGCAAGTTCTTTTTGTAGTTAGTGCAGAATCTTTTCAAAATGGTCGGAAGGGATGAGATTTTGGTCAACACTAAACATCTAGGTTTTTAGCGTTGGAGAGGGGGAGGGGCATGATGTGTATGGAGCAGCGCCGGAATGATAGGGCGGGGGAAACGGAAATGCCAAGGAAACCCGCTGATCAGCGGCATCGTTTGGCACGATTCCCACATGCGAAAATCCGAGGACTGAGCCCGCCGGAAATGGAACACGGATAGCCTTGGTAGGAGACGAAAGCTCTAGCCACTACCCAACCACTGTAAGTTTTTTTTAAAGGTATATGCGTCTACAATACACCTTTGTCTACGCCATTAAATGATAGGGTCACCAATGGATGTCCCACACAGGCGCGTTGTCGGCGAGACTTCACGCCAGTTCAGTGACTTACACCTAGAGGCTAGGAAGACACGAGGAATTTTTATTTCAAAGACGACACAAGTTTTCTTTTTTTTTTCTATCTAAGCTTGAAATTTGATTCCATGTACTGCTTGACAAACCTAAGTATAGCACCGCGTAGGGGAGGTAAGAGCGCTAGTGTTGCGAGGTCGCCGTGTGAAAGCAGTGGAGGGGAATATCTTGGAGCCCTACCTCCCTGTACACTCCATTCATAACGTAAGCGACCATCTGTAGTAGGTCTAGTAGGCCTGTGCAACCCATGAGATGAAAGTTTTTTTATCTGGAATAATTCTAGGAAAACTAAAGTTTTGGTGGTTGGTAGACAGTAACAGTGGTACTTATTCCCAAATGTCCGTGCCCCTTCCCCTGGTGCTTTCACCCCAGACACACTCTTAAAAGTATTTAACAAAATGGTTCATATTTCCGTAACCAACCCACGTTACCTGAAAAACACTTTTCTTTTTGATTTCTTAAAGTATGTTCTACAGAATAAAAACAAATAAAAATGATTGAATTGATAATTTTAACATACACATCGTGCTATCTACTTTCACAAATGAACACAAAATAATAAACTCACAAGAAATACCACACACATTTGTGATACAAGTAAACAAATATCATAGCATGTTCCAACACTCCTAATCGTATTACTTATGTAGCATAAAATATATATTAAATAAACTTGTAACCAAAAATACATGTCAATATCATCATCCCCACATGATAATAATGACCAACAAATACCCAGAAAAACCCTCATTAATAGAGATGCTACAATGGTGCAACATCTGGAGACAGTAGCTGTTACCAGCACATGTACAACTTGCTGCTGACATGCGGTTATAGAACAAGTATGCGAATTAGCAAGTAACATCTATTGCTTTTACGTTTTTAATTTTCAGACATATCTACTGATATGCCACAATCTCCTCTTTGTGCAGACAAACACCCATTTCTGACAGGCAATATCTGTCACATCGGTGTTCGCTACTATGTATTTTGTATGTCAATTGTATCTTGCAGATGCGCGATGCAAACTGACATGACCTGGAAAATAACTACACACTGGTTATCACTTTTCGGCTGACGAGACTGTACGCACTGCTTGTCACTATTGGCTAGGAGGATGTGGCTGGACAACGAAAAGTAGGAGGGTGAGGCATGCCAGAGAGAAGGGCGGCTAGAGTTCACATACTTTCCGAGGACACACTTAGGTTTGTCTAGCAGTACCTCACACATTTTTAGTAACCATCTTATTAATTACATTAAGAATCGTATTAATTGAGCCTTAAAGATAGACAACACGGGATACACAGGAGGTTGTAGCAATCACTTTACCTGTGGAAGATGAAAGTTATTCGAAACCAAAGTTTATTCACAGACTGCAGGCTTTTTCATTATTGAATCGCACCTACAAATACATTATGTATTTCTCTACACCGATGTTGATATTCAATTAGTGCGTTTATACTATACTATAATCCGGATTCAACTTGGAAAGGATTGAGGAATCCGGATTGAAATGTTACTGTAAACACACCCGGACGAAACTGAAGTACGAGTGCAGCGGCTCAGTCCAGTTGGTGAAGTGGACTAGAGTATATAATCATGGCTGAAATGTTTACTTTAAACACCCATCGGATCAAACTGAACGAAGACAACACGGTGGCCATATTGAATCGTTTATGTGATTATGTAAGAGGTTAGAATCGTCTTGTGCCAGCTAAATGAAACTATTTTTAATGTTATGAAAATAAAAGAGAATTTTATAATAAATCAAAATAAATATTTTGACGAATTAATTCAAACAAAATATACAATATATATTTTTTTTTCTCAATTTTTCAAAAAATTGCATTTCAATCCACTTTCACTTCAGGTTCGCTCTATGTTGAATCCAGTCAGACATTTTACAATTAACGCACTACATGTCAATTTACAATCGTGAATTTCTCCCTTTTACGTATTGATTTATTGGCTATCCTTGCCTATTTTGTTTCACGGCCGAGAATTACAAAAGTACCACTATGAAAAGACAGAAACTGGTCTTACCTTTCAGTAGACAATAAAAATGAAGTAGGAACTCATAACTATGATTTATTTTATAATATTCAGCAAAATTGATCATTTTTGTTAACTTTTACGTAAAAGACATAATTACGAGTTCCTAGCTCACTACTCACACGACTGATGAAGGGTATATTTCACTACGGAATTTTAGGAATTTCCGGCCATGAAACAAACGCAGACAAGTAAAGCCAATGAATCAAATTTTGGGGGAAGACTGTCTCTTAATGTGTCTTCAAATTTGCGTCAACCACAATCTTGTATTATACAATTTTACCTAGGGACCTGAAAAAGTTGCGTTTTCTTTACGGCACATCCTAGAATTCAAACGTAAGTTCATGTTAATGGGACATTGACATAAATGACAATAGTGAAGAAACAGATAAATACACACCCACTCATGAGTAGGGACCTGACAAATTCACATTTTGTTTTGGGTACAGACTATAATGCCAGCAACTGTTAGTTCATGTACTCTTGCTACTGGCCTGTGACTCATTTGGAACCTCCTGGATTCTCCCGAATCAGTAATAAAGAACAATTGCATGCAGTCCCAATAATGTGGTGTCACCGTGTCAGCGTGCAGCCAATGAATAGCTGATTTCTGCTTGGGTCCACAAATTTTCTTGAAGGCTTGCCTACAGGTGAGTGAAACCGCGAATCTTTCCGGTGTTCTACTCACGACGTATCACCACAGAACATATAGGAATAGAGAAGTGAAATGGATAGGATAGCGAACTCAACACACGCCAGCAAAATGGCTTCCCTGGCCAGCAACATGATGGAGACGCCTACAACCAATCAACGCAAGGTGGCTGCCCTGTTAGCCGGCAGCCACGCCAAAAGGAAACCTGTCGTAACATGCAGGAGCCAAACATACACAGGGCTGGAATCAACAGCCACGGGCAGCCAATAAGCGGCGAAGTTCACCCGTATCAAACGAGCCGCCACGGCATTTCACGTCTGTATTACTATTTATTCTGTGTAGAGATGATGGTATATCGCGAAAATGTTTTGTGCCAAGATAGCCTTGAAAACACTGACACAACGTAGCTGTCTGCAGACCAATACCAGGCATCCAATATTACAATATCGGGATTCTTATTGGCTCAGTCAAATAGGGCAACAGCTCCACGTACAAGCTAAAGCCAGTAATCATCTGGTAAGCTGGACGTGTATTGAAATCCATCAAACAGTCAACTTTTCCCGCGATAAACCATAATCTCTAAGTCTGTGGTATGTGTTGGTGAGAAAGCCAATGAGCAAATAATGTCTGCATGAATACACTGGTATTCTTGGAGGCTAGCATACAGGTCAATAAACCAGCGGATTTTTTTGGTCTCTAATTTTACCCCATTTTTCTTCAAGGAATCGCCAAAGTTTGTAACTTACTTCCAATGACATCCTGTACAATGGCCTATAATTACAGACCCGGAAATTTCGCAAATTCATTTAAGGCGAAGTTTGACTTCAAACTCATTTACGGGTGAGTTATTTTCGCGACTGGGTAATCGATTATGAAAATATTTCTTGAGGATTTTGTACCAATAGCAAGTTAACATGAAAATCCTCACTACTGTCGCATCTGACATAAAACTGGCAACTCACTGGAGCAGAAGCCAATAAACAAGTATACTCCGTTTCATATAAGTTTGGATAAATCTGACAGCAGCTCACGGGCAATAATTTGTTATTTGTGTCACTACACAAAACAAACTTTGCAGTACAAATGCTTAAAATGGACATTTCTTGTTCATTTTAGAGATACAAATGTCTCGCATTGTACAACGAATCACAAAATACTGAAAATAATTGCCCATAAGTTGCTGTCAAATGTATCCAAACTTATACGAAACATAGTATAGCTGAAGATAGAATGAATACAGGACTGTGGAGTCAAGCCGGCTGGTCGTTGACCCACGAAATTTCCGGGTCACTACCTATAATCTCTAGACAGTGAACTCTGCAACAGCCTCTGCACTTGCCTGCCTGGGAGTAGGAAGGTGGCGAAGAGAACCCCTGCTGCTGGGGCGAGTACACTCCGGGCTGAGGAACTGCTGAGGGGGCTGCTACACTCACCAATGTCGTAGGCCCACCTCCACCTGCTGGACACACCACTCTATCACAGACTACATCTGAATTAGTCAATATTCACTGATTCACGCTCATTGATCGATCAGTTTCAACAATTCGGATCAGTGAAAACAGTAAATTTTAATTAGTGAATATTCAATGATTTCCTTTGAGTTTGCTAACATATCACAAGTGAATCAGTGAATATTCACAGTTTTTTCCAGTTGTTTTCAAAGAACAGTTTTTACTTATTGACTCAGTGAAAAATTACTGGGAATTCTGTGGACATTCACTAATTAACTTGTGGAATGTTGGCACTCCTTATCGGAATCAGTGTATAGTCACCGATGTCACAGTGGTTTCTCACTGATTCAATTTGTTGAAACTGCTCTAGCCATCGGCGTGAATCAGTGAATATTCACTAATTCAGGTTTAGAGTGTGTCACAGACTAAATAGCAATACATAGGGACCCTGTTTTTCGCGAAAAGAATTTTGCCCCAGTTTATTTCAATGCCTTGCGTTCACATCTGCAATTAGGCTTCATGGTTATTGGTAGCACGTCTTTATAAAGTGATGTATATCATATGAACGAGCCAATTACAATAAAGTTCCTATAACAACACACGTCTGTGATTTGCCGGTAGAATCTCAAGGCTCGTGAGAGTTAAAATATCCAATCACTGACCACGAAGCAGAACTGCAGATGTGCACGTAAGGCACCGGAAAAAAGTGAGGAAATATTCTTTTCGCGCAAAATAGGATTTCTAGAATACAGATGTGAAATGACGGGGCGGCTCGTTTGATACAGGCCAACTTCACCGCTTATTGGCTACCCGAGGCTGTTGATACCATATCCGTGTATGTTTGGCTCCTGTATGCTACGGCACGTTTCCTATTGGCCTTGCTGTCGGCTAACTGGGCAGCCGCCTTACTCTTATTGGCGGTAGGTGTTTCCGCCATCTTGCTGGCGTGTGTTGAGTTCACCGTCCTACCGGCTATTTGTTTCCTGTCCTAAATATTCTGCCATTCTGTTTTGTCTTCCGTACGTACTTACAGCTGAGACAAGTGGGCCGCGGTTGGCTAGAGCACTCACCTCCCACCAATGCCATCCAGGTTCGATTCCCGGCGGGGTCGGTAGATGGGAATCGTGCCGGGCGATGTTGCTGGTCTGCAGATTTTCTTTGGTACGCCTACCTCCAGTTTCCTCCATCCCTCATTCCGGCGCTGCTCCATACATCATGTCACACCTACCAGATCTGAAGATCTAAATGCTAAGTGCTGACAAAAATCTCTTAGCTTCACTCATTTCATGTAATTTTGCGGTGCAAGGCCGGTGTGCGGCGGCGCCCAGTTGAGTCTGTGCGCTATATTGCGGGGGTACGATACCTATGGTCCTCTGGTATCCTCCTTCAGTGGCAGCGGAAGGTATTCTTGATAAAAAAAAAAAAAAGGAAATTTACTTCAGAGTTTTTTCCTATAGCGACTTATTAAAGCGGGGGGTCCGGGGGTTCCCCCTCCTCCGGGAAAATTTGGATTTTATTTATTTACCCACGTAATGTTCATATCTGGGCCGGTTTTACAACAAATACGTGTTTAATGTCACCATCACTTGAAAAAGAAATGGAAGAAAAAAACATTGAAAAGGTAATAAAAATTGATATAACTAATGGTTACTTACATCTAAATCTAAAAAAAGATGAGTGGCTAATATAAACTCTAGTAACTAATCTAAAGACCGACATAATAACCTTATTTATTCTTCACCTAACGACAAAAATTCCTTTAAATATAAGATATTTATATTTATGTTACATAGTCAAAACTATGGTAACACGATATAATTTAGCCAAGAATACAATAATAAATTATTGCAACATTGACATGTCCTAGTAACATTATCTATGCAGGATAAAAAATTCACTGCCTTATTTTAATAACACATTTTCAAAGAATTACTTTTATTAATGAATTTCCTAAACTTGATACTTGTGTCTAATCTTTAATCTTCTTCATTGGACTTCTGTTTCTTTCGATAGCATTTTATTCCTGGCAGCCAATCATTCCACAGTTTGCTTGCTATGTACTTATGTAAACGACTTTGTGTAAAAAGAACTTATGTGAATTGGGACTATTAGTTTGACTTTATGACGAGTTAGGTACATGTGGTTTGGTGTAAGATCCCTTAAGTTATTAAATCGATACGTGGGTTATCTATACTCTGCGTACAAATTGGTGCTATTTAAGTGGTTTTCGAGTCTAAAAATTGCATATACCCCTGACAAAAATTTTAATGTTTTTAAATATGAAAACTTAGGGTGGATACAAATGCCTATACTGTCCCTCACCTCTGTTATTGGGGACGGACAGTCTCCTCCACCAGTCCTCCTCATACGATATTAATTTATTTACCGAGCTATGTGGCAGAGTACACAGTTCATGCAGATTCGGACAATCCCAACACCAAACAATTAATCAGGTTTTAATTTTTTTCCAGAAGAGCTGTACGGTAAAAATGTTGAGTTCACCTTGAGTTTTCTGTACCGCCAAATACGAATACACCAAAATGCGGCCTGGATCATGGGTATACCAAAAATTCTTGAGAAAACTTCAATCTGTGGAAGTGTGAAACAAGCTCAACACGTTGGACTCGCATTCTGGAGAAACCGAAGTTCAATTTCCAACTTCCGCTGTTTGGATCCCAATTATATGTTCTCTACAACTGACTGTAATCACTCGCCTACCACCGCAGCGACCTGGGTTAGATTCCCGGTGGGTTTTCTGTGTTAATGACTGTGTTAATAAATTTTAAAAATTTTAATGTACTATATGTTGATAAAGTAACAAATTCATATAATTCCATTCTGAAATATTTTTTGTTATCTTTCTTCGTGTTCATTATTATTTTTCAAGTGGCCACTAGTTTTTATGCCTGGAACTGCCTGGAACTAGTGTGTGTCCTCTTTTTGGGTTATGCTGATCTGATAACCCGACCTTATCGCGTTCGAGAATCACCCTGGATCCCTTCGGAAATATTCGGTATTTGTTTTCTTTCCATAATGCCATAGCATGGTGCAGATTTAGCCACCTCACCGACAACAACGTTACTAATGGCAGAAGTTGTCCTTTACCTAACTAGTTCAACTGAAATTATATTTTCTTAACCTTTAGTAGAATTAACCTCAGCTGAAGATAGCCGATGCCACCTGCCAACTTTGATAGCTACAAAAAAAAACTAAATGTTTCACTTTCTCGTATTGGTACACAGTTGAGGTTTCATTCAATTTATTTATTTCGGGTTGGCCTAAGTTTTGTGAGCAGATTTATTGAGTACAAAAAATGTAAAAGCAAATTTATGCCATAAATTAATTTAGCCAAATATAAATATCATATGGTGTTGCTTCGAACAGTTTCAACCAAATATCCATCAAAATAGAACTGCTGTACAACCAATATCAGGATACATATACATAAACTGAAATAGTATCAACTATTCTCCATCTTTGGTAACGTTTCGTTTTCCCTATTCTAGTTTTATTTACTGAAGGTGGAAAGGGGGGTGGGGAGCTGCTGGGTAAGGTCTCTGGCACAATGGGGACACATGATTCTTCCGAAAGATTTTCGCACCAAATGCCGTAAAGTGCTTTAATTGTCAAGCTATTGAGCTTTAAAAATGCCGTATTTTCAAAAGCAGACGTAAACACTGAAAACCCATTTTTATTGGCTAACATGCGTATGACGAAATTGGACAGTTGTTTTCGTTTGCCGCCGTCCGCCAGGCATATTATATATTGAGATTTTTACAGATTAAAAAAAAAATTGTTTAAATTTAATGGTTCCGGTTACTTACAAGCTAACTCGGGAAAATTGCTCGTTGTTAATGCGTGCACAATTGCAGAATCTTTAGTTATTAAGGAATATTTGACTGGCACTTGGCACTGAGTTGATAGGAGTGAAGACAGCCCATTTAATTTATTTTTACGGCGTTTTAGCGATAGGTTTGGTTTATGTTACTTTAATTCAAATTCCGGAGACATTAATTACTACAAATTAATTTTATTGTCTCAGATCCAGTCAAGAATGATAAATTTTGGTCTAAATAGTCAACCGAATAAAGCTCGTATGCAGCCAAAAAGTGAACATACAGAAACTAATCATTTATTTGCATACGTTTAAGCAAACCTGACTCTTACAGACTGGTGATATAGAGCATTGTTGCTGCGCAAGTCTGGAAAATAACATAACAGATTAATATTTGTTTCCTTCGAATAATTTTTACGTTTCAAGTGAGAGTCGCAGTCTGCCGTGCTGCCGTCTATTTCCAAAGTATGTAAGACCTCCGTCCACCTCTCGAATTATCGGCCAATCAGGGGTGCCTTGAGCTCGCCTATTGGCTAAGTCGTTTCAACAGGCATGGCGGCCGCACAGCGCAACAGCAAAAACACGGTGTATTGAACAGACGTCGAGAATTGGTCGCAGCTTTTAAATTAAAAGTACTTACTTATTTTATGGCAACCATGTAATACTGTACACAATACAATGAAATAACCACTGAACACAACTGCACTTTTGTCACTAACAGCAGACCGTTTTAGTTCTTGTCTTGTGGAAACTACGTAGAGTTCGTCTTGTATTGTCATGTGGCTTTGTCGTAAATATTGCATTTGGCGTAAATTTAGTTGTATTGCTGACAAATAAGTTACTGTACACGGTTATAACTCATTGGCAGAGATGATCATTAATCCCAGGAAAACAGGACTGTTTGCTGGATTTCAACGTACGTTCAGCTTACCAAAAGGTACTGGCTTTCACTTGTACGTGGAGCTGTTACCCTATTTGACTAAGCCAATAAGAATCCCACCCCTGTTATACTTGATGCCTGTTATTGGTCTGCAGACAGCTACGTTTTGTCAGACATACGTAATCCAATCATATGTGTTGCAATTAAGTGCAGTGTTTTTAAGGGTATGTTGGCACTAAACATTTTCGCGATATACCATTGCTAGAGATGATGTTATTGTAGAATATTGGCTAGACTTAAGGTTGTGTTGGCGCCATGCCGACAGATGACTGTGTCGATTGATTGTGTGTATGGCGGCATCGCGCGGCGCGGAGATTGGTGTGTAGGACACGAAGTTGCGGACGAGTACTGACGATGGCTTGTGAGTGATCGTTACCGACGATACGGGACGATACATTACACTGGCGACGAGGTGGTACGAATTTGACCCGTTTCGGGGGAGTACAGACGGGCGCGCGGGATACAACCAGGCCGCCGCACATAACCTAACATGTCCGGGTTTCATTCGTTCGGTGAGTTTGTCCCTGGGCGGGATACGTGGAAAACTTATTCTGAAAGGTTGCAATATTATTTTGTGGCCAGCAAAATTACGGACAAGGTCGAACAGAAGGCCATATTTTTCACTGTTTGTGGAGCCGAACTTTACGACTTGGTGGCGTCGTTGTTGCTGCCACAATCAACAACGGACGTGGACATAGGGGACATCTTGGCTCGGTTATCAAATCACTTCGAGCCCAAACCAAGTGAAATCGTTGAAACTTATAAGTTTCATAAACGCGACCAGAACGAAGGTGAAAGTATTGCCAAGTACATGGCCGACCTGCGGCGATTGTCGGCACATTGCAATTTTCAAGATCTTAACCGAATGCTGTGCGACAGGTTAGTTTGTGGCGTACGCGACAAAACACTGCAACATGTATTGCTGGCTAAAGATAAGCTGACGTTCCAATCCAAGTCGCCTTGGACATGGCGACAGCAGCAGAAACAGCCCGCAGGAATGTCAATGGCCTCCAGGGCAAGGTCAGCGGGGTCTCATTGAATGGGCCGTCCGAAGTAGTAAACCAAGTTCGTGTTACCAAGCATCGACCTCCCCTCAATGCTAAGTCAACTGCAGCATTCGGGACACAGAAGCAGGAGAAGCAGGCATCAGTGCTACCACCTTGCTGGCTTTGCAGTGGCTCGTACAGCCCAGATAGCTGTCGGCACTGCAACTCAGTGTGCCACTTCTGCTCCAAAGCTGGACACCTCGAGTGGGCGTGCGTAACCAAAAAGAAAAGGAACCGGAACCCTACTGTGCAGCAGACATCACATTCGGATAAGAGCAACACAGCATACAACGTAGCCCACCATAACGGTTCGTCAGACGAGGAGGGCGGATTATACAGCCTGTACAACATACAGACAAAAGTGCCAGCGAATCACCCTCCCCTTAGACTGACAGTGCAGCTCGACGGCCGCGAGATGGTCATGGAGGTTGACAAGGGGGCTGGGTTTTCGACCATCAGCAACGAGACGTTCGAGAAATTCTGGCCAGGGAAACCACCGCTCAAGGAGGCCAAATTTTTATTGCACACTTCGTCGCAGGAGAAGCTACAAGTGCTCGGAGTGTTAGATGTACAGGTACAGACAAACACCGCACAGGCCACCCTGCCCCTTCTGGTGGCAGAGGGTAAGGGATCGAGCTTGCTCGGGTGCAGCTGGTTGGAGCCGTTAGGGATTTCAGTGACCAGAATTTATACTGTTCAACAACCAGAGCGAGTAGCAAAAGTAGTTTCACAGTATTCCAGAGTTTTCACTGGCACAGAGCTAGGCCATTATACGGGTCCACCAGTTCATGCGCACATTGATTCAGAGGCTGTGCCAGTCTTCCATAAGTACCACACAGTGGCATTCGCATTGCGCGAGAGTGTAGAAAAGGAACTTGACAGGCTCGTCAAGCAAGGGGTTTACGAGTCAGTCCCCCACTCCCGTTGGGCCTCTCCCATTTGTGTGGTCCGTACAGCAGTCGGGTCAGTGCGCCTCTGCGGGAATTATAAGTGCACTGTGAACAAGGTATGCCAGAAAGAGAGTTATCCCTTGCCCACGACTGACGAGGCATTCTCTAATATAGCAGGTGGTAAAATATTCACCAAACTTGATTTGGCAAATGCTTATCTGCAGGTTGCGGTAGATGACGAAACTGCTAGCTTATTGACTGTAAATACAAGCAAGGGGTTGTTCAGAGTTCAGCGACTTCCCTTCGGGATCCATTGCGCTACGGCAGTGTTTCAAAAATTGATGGAAACACTATTGACGGGGATACAGGGCGTCGTCGTGCTACTAGACGACATTCTCATCACGGGGCCGAATGAAGTAAAATGCACTGGTCACGCGTTCATCAGGTCCTCAGTCGCATCGAGGGAGCCGGTATGCAACTGAAACAATCCAAATGCGCAATAGCTGTGCCATCTTGTGAAGTTTTTGGGATACAGTGTTGACAACGTGGGGTTGCATCCGACACAGGAGAAACTGGAGGCGATCTCCAGCGCGCCAGTCCCAACGTGCAAGAAGGAACTCCAATCCTTCTTAGGCCTACTTAACTTCTACGAAAGATTCCTACAGGGCAAGGCCAACGTGGCTGAACCATTGCACATACTCTTGGACCAAGGCACACCATGGGAGTGGACGCAGACCCATGACCAAGCATTTCGTTCTGCAAAAGACCTTCTTCAATCGGAAGCTGTGTTGGTGCACTATGACATGACTAAACCAGTGGTGTTGACGTGCGACACCTCTGAGTACGGCCTGGGTGCTGTGCTAGCACACATTGACGAGGACGGGAATGAGAAACCAATTGCCTTCGGGTCGCGCACCTTACACAAGCACGAAAAGAACTATGCGCAGATCGGTAAAGAGGCCTTATCCATCATGTTAGGGGTCACGAAGTTCCGACAGTACTTAATTGCGCGACCATTTACAATCGTAACGGACCACCAGCCTCTGTTACGATTATTTGACCCAGTCAGGCAGATGCCGGACATCATGCCCCCGAGACTACTGCGTTGGAGTTTGACATTGTCCACATTCAACTACAGGGTAGTGTACAAACCAGGTCCCAGCATAGGACACGCCGATGCATTGAGCCGGCTACCGCTCGGCATTTCGGTAAAGGATGTCCCAGCCGTCGGGAATGTGTTGATGATCGAAGTTCTTCCAGACCCTCCGATTGAAGCACCAAGAATCGCAAGGCTGACTGACGCCGACCCGGTGCTGGGGGTCGTGAAAGAGTACACACGAGGGGGTAGACCAAATCACAGAGGGGTGCCAGATGAACTTCGCCCTTACTGGTTTAGGAGAGAGGCATTGTTGCTATATGGAGGATGCATTCTTTGGGGCACCCGTGTGAAGAAAGAATTGATGCAAATGCTGCACGCATCACATGATGGTGTTGTCAGGTCCAAAGCGGTCGCCCGCAACTATATGTGGTGGCCAAAGATGGACGAAGAGATTGAGGAGTTCATTGGGCGATGCCAGCTGTGTCAGCAACTCCTAGCCAACCCACCTAAGGCACAGGGTACCTGTTGGGAGCCAGAACATCAGCCTTGAGAAAGAATCCACATATATTTCTTCGAGCCTTTCCAAGGTAAAATTTTCCTGGCAGTTGTAGATACATTTTCAAAATGGCCGGAGGTGAGAGTCTGTTTCATCAGCGGTAGTGGTTCGAGAGCTCCGGGACATCTTCAGTGTGCATGGCATGCCAGAATGCATTGTTTCGGACAATGGGGCAGCTTTCATATTTCGAGAGATGTTAACTTTTGCAAAGCAGAATGGCATTAGACTCCTTCGCTCAACCACTTTCCACCCCTCAAGCAATGGCCAGGTGGAGCGCAGTGTATACGGTGAAAGCGAAGCTGAAAAAGCTGGAAAGTGGCGACTGGCAAACAAGGTTGGCGAGGGTGTTGTTCGCACTGCGCACCACACCAAGCACGGGGACTCGGAAAACACCTGCCGAGATTCTGATGGGACGACCATTGAGGACAGCACTGGCTCAGATTCACCCTAAAGTCAAGGAGGAGCACATACCCTCTGCGTCGACACAGGATAGAATCACAGCACGGCGGTTCAATGTGGACGATCCTGTGTGGTTCCGGGGCTACAGGGGCAACGCTAAGTGGGTACCCGGCAACATCACAGGGATGCAAGGACATCTTATTTACGTAGTCCGAGACAGCACCTCTCACGAGCACAGACGCCATGTCGACCAACTTTTGTGCAGAGATGTTGGCTCAACAGGTCCCAGTTGCGATTGCCGGCGGTCTTGCTCCTCACCAGGGGAGTCATCTAGCGGCACAACCCAGCGAGCCACATGAAGTAGCTCAGAAGGACACCTGCAGTTCCCCAAGAGTTCAGCGTGCAGAGCCAGTGCAACAGACGGTGCCCGGGAGTGCGGGGTCCAGCAATCGCCTGCAGTCACCATCAAGTTCAAGTCAGCACGAGACTGCTTCTATCTATGATGGCACCTCAAGTCCGTCCAGGCGATTCGAGGAGCATGAAAGTCACCATCAGCAGCTTACGCAGGCTAGGCCTAAGGGCCTTCGCACGTCTACCAGGGTAACACGCCGGCCTCTTAAGTTGCAAGACTATGTTGTGTAGTGGGACACTGTATGGTGTAACACATCGACCTTGTACATTGTTTTGTGTTTAGCAATAGGGAACTATTTAGGTAGGGAGGTGCGTAGAGTATTGGCTAGACTTAAGGTTGTGTTGGCACTCTGCCGACAAATGACTGTGCCGATTGATTGTGCGTATGGCGGCATCGCGCTGCGCGGAGATTGGTGTGTAGGACACGAAGTTGCGGACGAAGATTGACGATGGATTGTGAGTGATCGTTACCGACAATACGGGACGATACATTACAGTTATATCGCGAAAATGTTTAGTGCCAACATACCCTTGAAAATGCTGTAATTTCTTGCAACAAATATAAGTGAGTGATGTACGTATGACACAACGTAGCTGTCTGCAGACCAATAACAGGCATATAATATTACAATAGTAGGATCCTTACTGGCTAAGTCAAATAGGGAAACAGCTTCACACACAAGCGAAAGCCAGTAAAGCTGAACGTGCATTGAAATCCACCAAACAGTCAAGTTTTCCTGCAATTAACAATCACCCATCTCTAGTCATTGGAATTTACGCCAGACCTGTTCTTACCACATAAACAGGATTTAACGCAATCCGCTGTTGTAGAGTTAGAGTAAACAGACACGCAATAACATGTCCAATGATATCACAGGGACATCAACATGGCGGCACTCGTTTTTATTGATCTAAAATAAACACACTTTTTATTTGCAATATTTCTCTAGCTATACGGATGCAAATAAAGAAAGTGTGGTACCGTTACATATTAATTAAAACATACTTATAAATAAAAATTTAAATTACAAAATAGATAATTTCCACATTGGCGTTGTTACTGTTGTTACTGGTTGGTGTGCGAAGCCTGGGTTGGTACAATGCACGGGTCATCTATTATATAGTTTATAGGTGGCTGAAATAATTTCAATTGATAACAAATTTCAGACCCGAATTTCAGTGTTATCGTTTGTGTCAGAGGAAATCAGAAATAATATTACACTTAGTAACGCTTTATGTTGGCATTAAATATTCCTTATTCGTATACCGCAATTAAATTGGTAGGTTGTATTTAAAAGTTCTATAGTTGGAACTTTACTACATCAACCACCACTAGAAGTGAGAGTTGAAATGCTTTCGTGACCAACATCAACTACCACCAACAGGATTACGTATTTGGCAATACCTATGTCTAGAGACACTGGAAAATCGCGAAAATGTTTAAGATAGTCTCCAATCAACTGTAGTATATTAACCGCACCACGTGTCAACAGTTGTGGGACAAATCACGCACTCTGTGTGTTCGAACTGTACCGTTCTAACTGGGTTTGTTTAAGATAGAAACAGTGCTTCAAATAAACCATACCCAAGTCGATACGAAACAGTCTGTGTTATATATAGCACGTTGGAGCCTAGCAAATAGTCAACTATTCCTGCGATTTTCCAGTGTCTCTACTTATGTCCTTCAAACTAGCTAGCATACTAGTATTCTATCCTACCAAATTAACTTTTTAGTTGACACGGCCAACTTTCTTGTACAATCTAGTGTACAACATTAAAATTTTGAATGCCGATTTTTAAGCTGCATTAAGGATACTAGGGGTACTATATGCAATAGCATACTATATGCAATAGCGTACTATAATAGTACTTTATGTTACTCTGTCCCATTGCTAGAAACATTCGAAGACAATATGTGCAATATTTAATGTACCTGCACCAAAAACAAGTTTTAAAATGTAAAAATGGAATTATTGTCTCTAATTGATAATATCCTGGTGTAAATAATACACGGTCAGACAATATGCATTTACTACCGGTAGCTTATTTTGTCCACTTAAGACACTATTTCAAAATTCTTTGTATTTGTTAAATATTTTGTTCTAAACATTCACATCCGCATAAAAATTGTTTGGTTACATTTGACTTATCCAATAAAGATAACGAAAAATGCAACTGTCCCTATCCCGCAATGGTTAGTATACAAGTCCTAGTACGCTAGCCACTAGTATGGTCAGTGGTTGTTCATACGATCACGGCTATAGAGGAACAAGTCTGGATACTTGTAAATTCAATATTGACTCTCGTATAGGGTTACCAGACACTGAGAATAAGAAAGGAGTACACTCATGTCAAAAAAGGAGGACATTTCACAAAAAAGGAGGACAGTCAAAACATTGAATAAGAACCGTAAAAATTTTCATAGATTCATGATTGGCGTCTGTAGCAACGCCAAAACATGAAATACTACCCATTGTCTCAACAACAATGTTGATTGCATGAGAAGCAATGACATTTTGAATACATACTTCTGCTTTGGTTCTAGCACATTAAATATTACTTGCAATTTCAGAGTCTTGAAAAATTGTCATATTCAGACTACATTTAAAATCCATTGATTTGAAAGAATTTTCTCTTTGATATTTCTTCAGACACAACGAACAAGTATGGTTTGTTGTAAATCAGCAGTGCATTAATGCATAAACATTCAGTTACTTTTCTAGAATTCAAATTCAGAGGGAGCAAAATTCTTTTGTTTATACAGAATAAATTCAGCTCTGGGACCCTTTCATGTATGCTATGTCTCATCCCACTAAAAAGTCGGACATTTTTTAGTATAAAGAAAATTCTGGTCGGACGCAAAAATATCCATAAAAGGCGGACATGCCCTCCTTCTGTCGGACGTCAGGTAACCCTACTCTCCTATGACTGATTGGTGCCACTGGCACTGGTGTTGTTTTAACATTGCTTTCCCATATGAAAAAAGTATACGTGGGCCAGATCTGGCTAGATCTGAAACTGGCCAGATCTGGCATCAGGGATAGAAAAATATACAGTACTTCATATCTGGCCCAGATCTGGCCAATTTCAGATATAATTTATTTCCATCTGGGTTAAATGGCATTACGAGTAGCAAGTTCATGTCGTAGCCGCTAGGAGCACAAAGCTGAATTGTATACAGGGATAACATAAGGTCGGAAGGGGAGGGGAGTGAAGCCAAAAGAGGGAGAGGTAGTCAGCTAATTAGCCAAAAGCCATTCTACTTTAACCTCAAAAATACACATCAGACTGGTATTTTTAAGGTAAATAAGTGTATTATGCTCTTTAATTGATTTTTTGGTTGAAAATTCTATATTTTGGCCCTATTTACACACCTCTTGATTAATATTTCCTCAATTTTTTAATTAGTTCGCCATATTCAGCCACATCAAACGTTTATTTGGTTACACTCCTTGTGACATGCTACATCCGGACCATTCTAACATCTTTGACATTGCGCTGTTAAAACACTTTATTGCTTGATGTTACTTTCAGTCATAAAAGGGTCAACTCAATAGCATTGGTAGATAGACTGGTGTCCAGACCTGTAGTTCTAAGACCGTGCACATGACACAAGTTTGCTACAAGTCAAGGTAAACAAGAAAGTGTTCACCTTTATGTACACCAAGGCGATCCGGGTTCGATTCCCGGCGGGGTCGGTCCCCGGATTTTCGCATGTGGGAATATCGTGCCGGACGATGCCGTTGGTCGGCTGGCTTTCTCTGTGATCTCTCGTTTCCCCCACCCTTTCATTCCGGCGCTGCTCCATACTCACCTCATGTCACCACTCACTCACTCTCACCTTCTCGTACAAGAAAGATGCCCCAGTCTACTAGCCAAGCCATTAATTAGACTTACCATTATTGACGACGACTACTTTGTCGCTGCGGCAGATACGGTAGCAGCACCAGCAACAAAGGAGGATGGGAAGCACTCCACCACACATGACGATGGCGATGACAGCCCCGACACTGTTAACACATACCTTCACTATCAGACTACCATATATAAACATGCACAACATACAATATCCATGGCGTTGAACTGCAACCTCGTATGTCAGGACAGGCAAAAGCACTTTAAAAACATAGCAATCACATTATATCTCGTAATAACTGTTCAGACATCTTTACCATACAAGAACAGAAATTTTAAATTATGTAGAACACATATTAATCAATATATAGGTATAACAGTGACATACAAGTTTGCTGTATGCGGGAAAATGCATACTATCGACATACGAGGTTGCAGATCAACACTATCGAGTTCTTATCATGTGGTTTACGCGTGTTAACGTTTATGTGATACTCCTTAAAGCGAATTTCGCGTCTTTCGATAGTTTCACGTGTCGCATATGTTGTGAAAATAAAGCACGTGTATAGTGCGATGGGCATTAATTATAGGCCTATCTGTCGTTTAAGTAGATTAATTTAAAATTTAGAAAAGTTTTTTAAAAGCATATGGTTATTTCAATTAATAATTTCCGTTTTACAGCTACGGGGCCACCCTACCTGCGCCTCAAACATGGTGCAGTGAGTTACAGCTATTCTTTTTTCTTTTTACTAAATTATTTAATGCAAATTATACTTGTATATCTATGAAAATAACATACACTTCAAACTATGTAGCTATAGTTTTATCAATTCGGCACGTTAATTAGAAGCATCATTTTTGGGACCCTCAGAATGGCCAAAAAATGGGTTTTCCAGACTGCCGTACATCGAAAAATAACAACCGGATTAAAAAAAACACAACTATAGAAACAAGCGTCAGACTTCGAACTATGCTGTCCACAAATACAATAATGTGGTCACCGCTTAGTGTCCCAAAGGAAAAATAATAATAGTAAAGCACTGCACGCCATCTGAGGAGCTTGCGCGGAGAGGCGATATTGCATTACACACGTCGGTTAGTGGCAACCTTACAGCTCCTACCTCACACACACGCAGCCTAGGGAGGCCCCTTAAAGAGCTGTGTTTGTACAGTAGCAAAGTTAATGCTCTATTATTAACAGTGTATCTTCACCTGGTCAACGAAGAAGTTCAGTTTCACTTTGCCGACACACGACGAGCAATATATCACTACCGTTTATATATTCAATTAGTACTTGGATAGCAATTAATCGCCGACAAATATAATCCCTGAAAACAGCAATTTATCATCTTAATGCTGAACAATAATGGCGAACAATGTTGTGTCTATGCTTTCTTTCAGAGTTTCAGATATTTTCCTCCGAAAGTGGGACAGTTTATTTGTTTGAGGGAGCAGGGGAGGTGGAAAATGGTTTCACTTAAAAAAATATAAACATTTTAATATTTATTTGGTTTTACTTGCCTTCGTAAGGCACATGGCCTGGGTATTGGTACATGAGAGAGAAGGGGAAGGAGTCAGCCGGGATGGTTTAAGGGCGCTGCCTACCTTGAAGCCACGGCGGGAGCAAGCATAGGGTTTTACAGGTTAAATGCCGGCTCAGTAACGGTTAAAGTTACATATATGCCACCACTGACTTTATTGTTCGTCTCGGTGCCGCGTACATTGCTATGGACCGCGTAGGCAGTTTTTTTCAATGCCCTGAAAATTGTGGGCAAAAATCATTTTTACACACAAAAAAACACGCGAAAATGGCTATCCATAATTTATTTTCTGAAATTTTATTTGCGTAGCAATATTCTCCTTTTCTCGACGCAGAAAATGGTTTTTGTCCGGAAGCAATATCTCAAAGGGTGACCGAGTGTCATTGAAAATAACTTAACATGTAAAACCCTATTCTTTCTCCGCCAGGGCTCGGAGGTAGGCAGCGCCCTTAAGGCATAGTAAAAAATAATTTCCGAGCTTTTCAACGTTGTAAAAAATTTAATTTTTTTTGCACAGCTATATCACAAATTCTACTACTCAGACTGAAAGGAAACTAATTAAGGAGTCTGCAGCGAACTCTAACACAGACATTTCGCCAGTTAAATATCAAGATCACGGCTTGAAGTTTCATAGTTACCTCGGAACAACTGAAACAATGCGCTCAAGTTTACCACATTGTCAATAGGAGCGGTGTAGCACTGGGCGCGCATGTTAACACAGCTCTTATCTCTCCTTCGCTTCTATGCCTCTACAATGTAAAATAAATCAGTGCAGACGAACATCTTAAAATGTACATGTTTAGTCTGCCATGATCTTTGAGAATGGGACAAGGTTAGCCAGAAATATAATCTTCTAAATAGCATGTAGTTCTAAAAATATACAAAATGAAAACCTATAAGGACTTAAGAAATAAAAGCCATTGTAAAAGTAAAACATCTATCAGTTCACTGATTATTCAAATAGTTCTGCATCCGTGATACCAAAACAAATACTGTAAGACGTAATCTCTACGTATAAAAAACTGACAGGCACATCAAACTTGCAGCCCAAAGCGCTGGACCTAGAAACGTGAGATTTATTGTGTGGGTTTCCTTTAGGTCGTAGGCAAGCAATAAGGTTTTTTTTTCTTTCAAAATTCGACCCTAAAATGGGTGAAATGTGTTTTCTAAAATTTGTCTACATAGCTCGAACCCGACTGTCTATAAGAATTTTTCGAAATTCGACTTTAAGGGGATGAAAAGACTCTAATGTGTTTGCGATTAACTATCGATATATATTGAACCCGTCGGGATACATAGCTGCTTTTTGCTTCAAAATAATCTACTCCTAAAGAGTAAAAAGGGGGAAATGTGTATTTTATTTGCTGTCTGTACACCTCGAACCCAATGGCCTATCGTGATTTTCACGTATACGATTGTATAAGTTAGGACTTGAAGACGTTTCAAAATTCTTTAATTAAGAGTGTGAATAGGCGTTAAATGTGTTACGACGTTCTTCGTATGTAAACACAGGTAACACTGAGGTTATCTATCTCGACAATAACAAATGCTGAATATTTGTTTCCTTGATTATTGAACTAGCCGAGAACTGCTCTCGTAGGGCGTGCAAGAAAATACACATCTTAACTATTTCAAGAAGATGATCTTAAAAACTCTGGGGTACTTACTGTTGCCCCTCTCACTTTCAATTCCACTATTCAGCAAAAATTATTCACAATGAACGTTATCGCGGGGTGCCTACAGCCCGCCCCTAATATCCGAGACGAATAGCTGAAAATTGGAGATCTTCGTTCTCCCTCGACATCTGCGGCCAAATATCTCGCTCGACCCACCTTCTCTATCGCGGCTCTTCACTGGTTTGGTAGGAAACCACCTTCCCAGTACAGTGGTCACGAGGAGGTGACTCCGGCCAATCAAGTGTCAAGCATCCTTCAAAGTTCCGCCCTCAGAGAACAGATTCCGTCTAAATTCACCTCGCCTTCTCTTATTTTCCAATTACATTTTACATCCACAATTATATATTTTAAATAAATACCTAAAGTTGCACATTACATTGTACCCTCGAGAATTGATTGAGGCCTGAACACGAAGTTGAATGGTAAACATTTCTAACCCGCCTTCTCAAGAATTATCTCTTAATTGTCTTAAGGCGCCGAGTACCTACGCGTGAGAGGGTCAAAAGCGACGTAGCAGTAAGGTCGACCTTGAAGCACGCATCAAATGCCGCGTCGCTTCAATGAGCACAGCGCTGAACCAGCGTGCAAGGGTCCCGCCCAACGGTTTTTACTGTGGGACATAAGCGGTGACCATATAATTTTAATGGTGGAAAGTCTGTAGCAATGTTCAGTGCAAGTCGCAGTCTTGTTGAAGGGCTTAGAAACAATGTATTTTTTAATTAGTGTGGTATCTTAACAATGAAGTTCTGACCTTGTTTGAAGTTTCTTTTCTTTTCGCACGTTGGCGGAATGGGCGCACATGGAATATTTGCGTAGAAATAACCTGTTTACGAATACACTGCAACGCATTTGAAGCGTGGGGTAGGCAGCCGCCTTAAGGGCAATGGAGCGACGGATTTTTTTTTTATTTTCGATTGTTGTTGCATGGCATAAGAATCAGAGAAAAATTTCAAGTAGACTGACCATGAAAAAATATTTTTTAGAATTTTTTTAACGAAGTTATGACCACTTTTTTGGAGTTTTCTACATTCATGTAAATATCGGAAACTACAAAAAATTGCGCGGGATGAC
>PNEQ01108582.1:0-28423 GCA_003012365.1 Medauroidea extradentata
CAACCCAGCCAACCAGGTGCGAGTCAGCACACGATTGGCCCAAGTACCCAGCCAATCAGAAGGTCCACCAGGAGAGAGCCAGGATTGGCTAACCACCTCGGCCAATCAGGAGCAAGCAGGCCTGTGATTGGCCGACGGGCCCAGCCAACCAGGAAGCAGCCACCCAGACACCAGGGTATATAAGGACCTGCAACTCTTAAAATGCAGACAACGGCCGCGAAAGCCTGCGATCTATTTTATATTTTAAACTAGTAATGTACGTATATATATATATATATATATATATATATATATATCCCCATCGTAGGGCCTCATTTAATGTCATCTTCCAACTCACACATACACACACACACACATATATATATGTGTGTGTGTATGTGTGAGTTGGAAGATGACATTAAATGAGGCCCTACGATGGGGAGGCGATGAATGAAATACGAGGGTAGAGAAACGGGAGTACCCCGAGAAGACCCGTCGACTAACGTCTGCATCCGCAATGTAATTGACAGCCGGGAATCGAGCCCAGAGAATTTTGATGGGAAGTTAGAGATCTAACTACTGCGCCAACATCGTTACCTTCGTCGTTTAATACCTACCTATATTAACATTAATTATCATAATTTACAATTTGCAATACGACAAATCTGACGTGAATCGCCAAAGTTATTCCGAGTAGTTATATAAAAGCGACATTTTCTAACAGAAACATATTTTACGACATTGTGCCCTAAACAGACGAATATACGGGATGTCCCTGAATAACGTTCAGAGTTCTTGGTCACGCTGTAGGCGATGCGAAGACGGGTTGATTAATATAGTACACTTAGGGCCGTATCTATAGACCTCTTTCGAATAACAACCAGCTGCTCACCAATGCTTTCACTATGGAGATAGCAGTTGGTTGTTATTCGAAAGAGGTTTATAATATCGCAGACGGTGGGTTGCGTCTGAAAAAAAAAAAAAAAGTAGTTTTTCAGAATTGCTATTTACGTTGAAGTAGCAACAACTGCGAATAATGGTGACTAAGGTGATTATGGAGCTGGCCCGTAATACAAGGACAGAGGAAACTGCAGTTCCGTGTGATCTCCAGTCTACCTTCGGTATCACCACACGAGTCCTGCACTGTAAAAAAATTGTTCGTAAACTTAACATGCCGATATATAGGAGTGTAAAGAAATGAGGCATGATAAAATAGTTTCACCGACGTTAATGGCGCTGTCCATGTACATTTTTAGGGAACATCAAATCAGACTTGTATAGTAACAAGGCTCGACATCTGCATTCTTTACAAGCGGGGATATGTTAAGTATCCCGTGAGAATTTGCGGGTTCACTGACACGTAGGTTAGCCTCTAAGAATGTATGTGTACTCAAGCAGACAGTGATGTTCATTGGCTGCTCGCTGGCAACATTGATAAGGGCCTTCATTTTGTTACGTTCTTGTTACCGGCTCAGCGACTTCCAGGAACTGCCGTAAGAGTCGAGAGCAAATTGTGAAAAGTAACACGAACTTATAGTAGTTGGAATCACAGCTTGTTCCAAAAAAAAAAAAAAAAACGGGAATTTTTAGGACCATAATTATGGGTAGAGATGATGGTATGTCGCAAAAATGTTTTGTGTCAACATAGCCTTGAAAACACTGACACAACGTAGCTGTCTGCAGACCAATAACATGCATCAAATATTAAAATAGTGGCATTCTTATTGGCTCAGTCAAATAGGGCAGTAGCTCCACGTACAAGGAAAAGCCAGTAATCTTTTGATAAGCTGAACGTATGTTGAAGCCTAGCAAATAGTCAAGTTTTTCCGCGATAAACCATCATCTCTAATGATAGGCATTAAGTAGTACAATAGCGGGATTATAACGGCCTTACTCAAACAGGATGACAGCTCCACGTACAAGCGAAAGCCAGTAATCTTCTGGTAAGCCGAACGTGCGTTGAAATCCAACAAACAGTCAAGTTTTCCGTGATAAAATCATCGTCTCTATGTATGGGTAGTTACTTCCATTTCTATTGAGGAAGTATTTTTCACAGTTCACACGCGAGACCGTGTGAGTGACCAGTCATGGCGTCTCATTGGAGCGATATGATCGACACACCTCCACTGCCCCCCCCCCCCCAAATGGACTATTGTCCATTGTTCATGCATGTGTACATAATTCAACGCAAATGCATAAATCTATAATTTTAGGTTTTTTGAAGCCAATTTGAAAAAAATTAAACAATAGCAATCCTAGACAACAGTTTTAGTCAACGTTTTGAACGAAATTGATTCCACTGTGAGGAACTTCTGAGGCACCATCTCAGACGCCGGAACCTCGTGTAGTTAACTGCGGCGCAAGAGATCACACGTAACGAATTAGTAATCCTGGATAAATATTTACTCATAAAGTTGGCAAATACCGTTATCTAGGATTGTGGTTTTGTATTTTGTCCATATTGGCTTCGAAAAAAGTGCAGAATTCAGTTGGTATTTTAAGCGCTTATTTATCTACCACGCAAGTTCGTGTGTGTGAGGTAGGAGCGGTAAGGTTGTCGTTGACCGACGTATGTATAGCATTATCGCCTCTCCTCGTAAGCCACTCAGCTGGGGTGCAGTGCTTTACTATTATCACTTTTCCTATGGGACTTTAATCAGTGTCCATATTATTTTATTTGTGGCCAGCAAAGTAAAGTCTAACACTTGTTTATATAGTTGTGTTTTTCGAATCCGGTTATTATTTTTCTAGATGCGGCAGTTTGGAGAACCCATTCTTGGCCATTTTGAGGGGCCTGAAAACAATGTTTCTAATAAATGTGCCAAATTTTTAAAACTATAGCGACATATTTTGGAGCGTGTGTTCTTTTTGTAGATATACAAATATAACTTGCGTAAAATAATTTCTAAAAAAAAAAAAATAGCCGTAACTTGCCGCAACGCGTTTGAAGCGCAGGTAGTTAGGCCCCTTAATGTCGCTACTGCTTACACGTTATTGCAGTCTTCTTCACATAAAGTTGTCTCCACTCGTAGTAACCTCAAAAACTGTGCGAACAATAGACAAAGCCTTCATTAACATCTGCTACAGCACCGAAGTGTTGAGAGCCGTGCCACTCCTAGACAATGTCTCAGAAATAAGGCGCTGGTATTACGGCCCTCGAAGGCCATAATTGTGGGTCAATTTACGGTTACTTACCAGCCCCTGCGACCCTATGTGCACTGTACTATTATACTCGTGTTTACATCCTTTAAAACGTGACGAAGTACTTTAAATATTGTTTAGGGACACCTGTATAAAGATCTGCAGTTGATGCATTTTGCTCGTATTTTGTATGCCAATTACATTTTAAGTTCATTAAAGCTATAATGTATATTATACTAGCTTTTGCCCGCGGCTTTACTCGTCTACAATTCGGCGCTCCAAAAGACGCCACATTTGAAACACCACTTTGGAAGTTGAAGTATAGTACGCCTCGGTACCTCACCGTCGCACTCCCGTTGACGACTTCTAATTCGGCCATCTTTATGTTTCTGGGACCTGCGGAACCCCCCCCCCCCCAAATTGCCGCGTCGTCTAGAGAAGTTTTCGAGGATTAGATGTCGTGAAAATGTTCTCCGTGTTCAAATATATATTTGTACCAATTTTAATTGTTACTGGAATTTTAATTGTTGCGGGAATGTATAATATTAGTATGTGAGCATATATGTATGTGTATATATGTATGTTAATTTTTACGATATTTTAACAGTTACTCTGCAATTCGGGGCGGAGTCAAATTAAAAAAAAATCAGAGATAATTTTAATTCGTCCAGCCGTTCTTGAGTTATAAATGGTGTAACTAAACCGACTTTGTTTTTTTATGTATAGAGTTTTAAAAATAAAATAAAATGATCATATTTTAGCTACATTATCCTTTTCAAAACATGTGTTTATAACACAAACGTCCCAAATTTGGTAGGTATCAATGCAACAGTTTCCAAGATACTATGAACAAATTTAACAATTTTACTATCGTTATCTTACCAAAAATCTACTAGGAAGGTTGTATTACACTATTTTTAATGCTTATTGTTAATTCTTTACGTGTATAAATTTAAGCTGAATTCGGTGAAATGCAACGGAAAATATTTCCTATCCAATCAAAATGTGTTTATTATCATCATATTTTAAAATGTATCTTAGACAATTAATGCATATGAGTTTGAATGTTCTACTGCCGATATTCTTACCTGCCAAATTTTCGCGGATTGTCAGTAGTTTCGGAGATGTTAAAATCTCTATATTTATTCTAGTTGTATTAATATTCCAATATGTATTATTTCAATGATTAGGTAGTTATTTAAATTAAATATTTGGCTTGAATCTGGCAAAAAACGAAATAAATTAAGAAAAATTATATATAATATTATTAAGTTTGTAATGTCATGTAAAACAGTGGACAGACCCTACTAAATCCAGAGCTCTAATGATAAAGAGGTAATGTTCGATTTTAATCGGTTAACGAGGTCCCAAAATTTAAAATTTTAGAATTATGTGTTTTACTGTTTGACGTAATTGCACAGACATAACGGTAACTATTTTTTCAAATAAAGCACAAGACGATTCGAAGTCAGTTGATAATTTTTAATTTGTATCAGTCCAATATTTTCCAAATCATAACATAATATCATAATTTATTCTGTGTTAATTTTCATAATTTCGTACCTACGGAAATAAGTCACACTGCAGAATGTTCAAAGCGAGCATGACATTGTCATTATATAATATCTGGCTCTAACCTGTCAAAGATGACCTGAAATGACTCATAAATTGTTCATATATTCAAAACGTTCTATTAACCAAATTACCGAACATACAAGGTTATACATTTCCAAATTCAACACTTGTATGATCAGCTATCGAAATATAAAATTCGGGAACATTTGGTCAAATTACCAACATACCATTTATTTAATAAGCAAATTATATTACCGTAAACCTTAAACCATATATAATTCCTAAATATAGTATATGTATCAACTTTCAAGGAGTTGGGATTGTCGGTTTCAAAGTGTTTTAGGGATACAAAAACGCACAGATACACAAAGGGGTAGGAAATGTATTTAATAAGCATCTTTTTCGTCTGAAAAACACGCTTACCACAAATTTATAACGGATTTGTGAAATTTGACACCGATGGCCCAACAATAACGTAATTTAGCTACTTAAACGTTTCATTTTTTTTATCTACATGTTTACTTGTAATGAACTTGCTTCAGAACGCCCATAAATGTGTAAATATGACGTACGCGAACTAAGAGTAAACAATTTTCTTTTAAAGGGGCATATGTGCTTCAAAATTTGGGGATTCGTGAATAATATTTTGAGAAGGAGTGCTAGTGGCCATATTTTCCAAGACCTTGCATACCCCCTCCTCGAAAATCCAGGTCGACCTCATCAGGAATCGAACCAAGATCACCTAAATGGGAGGCGAGTGCTCTAGTCACTTTATGGGGGTAAGGGGCCAAGGTTTAGTGGAGTTAAACAAAATTTGCTTGGCTGAACCAAATAATATGTGTAAGGCAAAATAATTATTTCTGTTGTTGAAACAAAATTACTTTGCTGTTTTTATTTATTTTTTGCCACTGTATGATAACTGGTCACTAAAAGTAAATGTTCATTTGACCGAGTCATATAAAAATACCTGTTAGCCACGATACTCTATACCAGGTCCTATCATGTTGAGGACAAAGACAGAACGTGCAATAGATATATGATTCGTTAATGCATGAGATATACGCGCAAGTAAATGAAACAATTTTACGTCTTTATTATTTTGCAGAAATAGTTTAACGGGATTGTTTGTAACTTTAAAAAAATTATTAAATACATTAGCAAATATAGCTATAATGCTAAATGTCACATAAAATAACTGCCGAGATGTGATTACAAACTAAGGCGTGCACAGGCGTGATGGTTTGGTTGGCGCAAGAAACGCTACATTTGTGTACTTTCAAACAAATTATTACATTTGCGAAAACCAAATATTTTACTGTCAGGCCTAATAAAATACATTTTGGAGTGGGGGGGGGGGGGAATTAGCAAAACAGGAGTGTTGCTTCTGATGTTTGGTTCTGGTAATAAAAAATTTTGTTAGTTCAGGTAAATGTTTATTACGCCATATTTAAACAAATATTTGTTAAAAAATTTCTATCAGTGTGCAGTATTCTCAAAACACGTGGTTTAGAAAATAATGCATGTGCTGTTTGTGAAGAGATAAAGTTGGTCACAAGCATCTTCCTCATAAAGTATGTGCGTGATGCTTCTTGAAGGATGAAGTTGCTCATGTCGCGGGCAGAACACTCGAAACACAAGATACGAGAGAAGCAAACACGTGTTGCTTTGTGCGAAGTGCAGTTGGTGAGCTCAGGGACATTAATCCTCAAAGAAAACGGTCAGGAAAGGGGTCGAAAGGGGAAGGGGATGGTGATGTCACAGAAGAATCTTCAGAACCATTGCTGTCTCCAATAGAAGACCATGGCCTTCGATATGACAATATTATAAGTGATCGGAATAAAGTGAGCGTTTTTAAAATCTTAGTTCCTTTTTCTTTAAAAATAATGTTGGTACTGGTCCCGCAGCCTAGGAAAGGTATTGAGAGAGTGGTGCAGGGGATGTGAAATGGAATCTACTGCGCAGTTACTCGCCCCATATTTCCCCTCCCAGCCAGTAAGAGGGGAAATGACGGAGCCCTGAGTGTGTCATTGGCATCTACAACCAATCAGCAGATGCGCACACCTCCGCTGGTTAGGAGAGGAGGAGGAGGAATTTTCCCCTCTGCACGTCGCCAGTGCCTTTCCTACACTGTAAAAATTTCCGTAAATTCACGGAAATTTTTACAGAAAAGTGCTGTAATTTTACGGAAGTGGCTTCTGTAATTTTTGTTTATGGAAATTTGTCCGTATTGCCAGTTTACGGATGTTTGACCGTAACTTTCCATAAATTCATGGAAATATGTTTCTAAAATTTTGAAGTGTATTTTACTGTGTTTCTTTATAAACACAATGAATCCTGGAGTTAATGTGTGCATGCACAATGGTGCTAAACGACAAGAAGACAAGACAAGTTGAGGTAATAGAAGTTAAGCGCTGCTTCCTGGTTGTCCACACTTTGCCGTGAAGAGTAGAGCAATACAAACAAGGACACGTATCGCGCATGGACAAAAGGGCCGAACAGTCCAGTAAGTAACTGAAGTGTTCTGAGTAGTGACCACGTGGGCGTTTTGACCCAACTGGGAGCAAAACCGGCATAAGGTGCATTTGAATAGCATTAGTACCCCCTCCCCCTGGTGTGCTATTGGCATACAGGGCCATTATGGGGTCTTTCGGTACGAATAGCACCTACGTGCCGTGAGGTCTGTGATTGGCTAAGGGCTTAAGCACCGCCCTAGAAGGGGTTGGGCAGGGGAGTGAGGGGGGAGGGGAAGTGAGGAGAATGGACCCTTTTGGTACACGTTATGCCTAAACACCATGAGGGGGAAGTGAATGTCTGCCCCCTCTCCTGCACCCTATGCTTGTACTAGCCTATCTCTACCCTTATGGCACACCCCCTCCCTGTCATAACCCCACTCTCCTTATGATATACCCCTGTCCTCTCTTAAAGCATACCCCTGTAGCCTGTCCTGCCCCCTCCCTTTCCTTATAACATACCCTTCTAGCCTACCTCACTCAATGGCCACACACATCTTGTATTCACCTCGCTTCATCACAGCTGAAAAAAATCGCACCTGTTCTCTGTGTTTCGCGCTAGGGGGCATGTACCTTTAATGTTATTTATTTCTATAGAATAAAATCTTTTCCTCAAAATGTAACTAATGAAGTTCTCTAAAATCAGGATGTTAAATACAAGAGTTGTCTCTTAGAAAGTTGATATCTTACCACTGTATGGAACTCGCTTACTCATAAATTGTCACTGTTGTACAATGGTTAGAGCTTCTGCCTGGTAATTATAAGATCGTGGGTTCAAATCCGAAAAATTTTTCAGGTTTCTAAATAGTGCGTCAGAATCTCGAGAAAACATAGTTAATAAGAAAATGTAGTATTTTTGGAAAATGGAGTGCTAGTAGATCAAATAAGATAAAATTTTTTGCGGAAAACGGATTGTCCGTGATTTTACGGATAGTTCCGCTATCAAGAAAAACTGAGTGTCCGTTACTTTACGAAGATTTCTGGATAATTTTTTGCCAGTACTTTTTCGTAATTTTACAGAAATTTTTTCTAACAGTGTAGCTTGCGTGACCAATATCCAGTTACTTTTCATTATAAACCAAGCCATCCAAGTAACTGTCAAAGTGTGTGGATTGTACCATACTCGAAAGTTAACGGGCGATGTTACAATTAAATACATTTTTATCAATACGGTGCCGACTTCACCGAGAGCCACCTATACAAACAAGAGTCATTTTAAACGTATTTTGAGCTCTCCTATGACAATTCAATTCTCTAATTCACTTGTCTGCCTACCTGCGCTTCAAATGTGTTGCAGCGAGTAGTGATTATTCTTTTTTTTTTTTTTGACGAAACTGTTAAACGCGCATTATATTTGTATATCAACGAAAAGAACACACTCTTCAAACTATGCCGCTACAGTTCCAAAAAGTCAGCACATTTATTTAAAACATCGTTTTCAGGTCCTTCAAAATGGACAAAAAATAGGGTTTTCAGACTGCCGTATCTGTAAAAATAACAACTGGATTAAAAAAACACAACTATAGAAGCAAGTGTTAGACTTTGAAATATGCTAGCCACAAGTGAAATAATGTGGCCATCGCTTAAAGTCTCGTAGGGAAAAGGATAATAGCACAGTATTGCACATTAGCTAAGTGGCTTGCGCGGAGATGCGATAATACATTGAATACGTCGGGGAACGGCAACGTTACCGCTCCTGCCTCTCACACACAAACACAGCCTGTATAGGGAGGCCCCTTAAAGATGAACGAGGGAACGTCACTGCCATGGGAGACTTCAAAGTAGGAACCCTTGATTTGCGCGGATACATTTTTGCACCTGTTTTATTTCAATCCTTTGTGAGCGGAGCTGCAGCTTCACGATTATTGACAGTGTGTATTTGTGCAGAGATACCGCTCATTGGACTGTGTCAATCATAATGTTACTGCGACGACACACGGTTGTGATTTGCGGGTAGAACCGCTAGACGCTGAGGTATGGCAAGGTAAGTGGGCTTCACGTCTCGTCGACAGCGAGGTCACTATAGCAGGGGCGTCATTTCAGGTTTTTCTAGGGGAGGGGCAAGATTTTGTTTTCTGACGACAGTGACCTTGTTGCATATTTTTTTATTAATTAAGCATATATAAATTAGATACTTTAATAATAAAACTTCAGTTTTATGTCCTTAAGTTAGCATTTATTACATTTAAAAATACAAGAAATATATTTATACACATAAAATTCTAAATCCAGGGGGGGCATTTGCCCCCCCCCTGTAGTCCCCAATGACGCCCCTGCACTATAGATGGTGATACAACTTGGTACAATTACAGCAGCTGGGAGAGGAGTCGGCCATGGCCTTTGTGAAGGAATCATCCCAGCATCCACAAGGAGCATTTAGGGAAACCACGGAAAGCCGAAATAATGATGGCCGGAACCGGGGATCGAACCCGGATCCTCCCGAATGTGAGTTCAACGTATTACCGCTGCGCCACTTCGCTATGGCCATGGAGCTGAGACACACTTTGACAGTTACTTGGATGGCTTGGTTTATAATGAAAAGTAACTGGATATTGGTCACGCAAGCTACACTGTTAGAAAAAATTTCTGTAAAATTACGAAAAAGTACTGGCAAAAAATTATCCAGAAATCTTCGTAAAGTAACGGACACTCAGTTTTTCTTGATAGCGGAACTATCCGTACACATTTTTTTACTGTGTGATACCTTGCGCCGCAATTAAGTGTATGAGATTTCGGCGTCAGGGATTGTTCTTCAAATATACGTTACTCGAGAAAAACATTTGCTCAGAGAGACACCTTCAATTCCGATCTGATGCTTTTAGCGCAGAATTATGTACCACACACTCTTAAGTGTCCCTAGTTGAAAGAGTCTATTTGATTCAGGGTTGTCACAGCTATGGTCATGACCATGTACGAGCGCAGTACTGCTGGCTGGAGAAAGACGCGTGTTGATAATCTGCTCCGAGTACATGATCATAGAGTCGTGTCTGTGCTGATGTTTGAAGAAATAAGTTGATGACATCACTGGTAGAAGCTTACAACACATGGTCAAAGAGGCGTGTACACGTTGCTCGGTCCTTGGCCTGTCATGAGAACCTCGGAGCACTTTCACGAGAAGTCAGAGGCTCCACACCCAGGTAAGGAGAAAAATATCCTTAATGAAACTGAGCGCTAGAGAAAGGCTTGATATTATCTGTTTGCCTCAAGGATCCATCAACACGCCCGCTTATCACAGCGTGGCCAAGAAGTTCGATCGTCACTGTTCGGTATGAGTCCATGGAAATAAATTCATCTTCATAAGAGCTACATTACTCTCTGTGGCAATATTACTGCAAGAAATATATAATCGCTTTCGGAATTTGGTTTACTTTGGACAAAATTGTAACAGAAATATTTTGTGGAAAAATGTTTTAAAAACTTATTAATTTTTTTCTGCAGCAACGAAAACACATTTCTAAGAAGTTTTTTTATTCATATTTTTGCTATAGCATACGAATTATTTTCATTTCATTTTAGATGTTAAGTATTAAACATAAAAATGGGTATGTTTTACCAATGTACCAACTTTTCCTAAGACATTTCTCACATAATACTGTTTTTGTCACAATGAGTTATGTTTAAAATTAATCCAATTGTATGTAATCCCTTTAACGTTGACTTACGATTTATACTGTGTAGCGTCAATCATAAAACCTATATAAAATTATTAATAAATAACAGTGAAACTCGCCAAAGTAGGCATATCTGTGTATATAGGGAAAAAAAATTACCAGTAATTTTCTAGACGTTGTTTGCTTCGTGTATAATACGTTATTTGTGAATATTTTAAATACTGTATGAATGTATGGGAGTTTCTCCAGTGCGTAGGTTCCAAATACACTTTTCTTTTCGTTTTGAAGTGTCGTTATGTAAAAACCGTATAATGAAACGTAATTAATATGAACAATGTAGGATTAAATTATTGTTTCCCAGTAAGGTATTTCAATTTTTTTCTGGTTTTGGTTGTTTATGAACGCTTATTTAAATCATGTAAGTATAGCTCTCTGGTGAAATATATTACCGTGTGATAAAGTCATGCAGCCATAACATCTTCCGTACAAAACCATTGACGTAAGCAATGCAGAAATACTTGTAATTAATAGATAAATACTTCCTGTTTTAGAGTGATGAGGCAGCGATTATATATAATTTGGTGACTAAATTTGAAGATATTTGTGAATCATTAAAGCGTTTAGATGAGACATTTGAAAAAATTTCAATAATAAAATGTTATTATTCGTAAACTGGAAATTCAACATTAGTGGTGAGACCCATTTTTAATGTATTGTCTGACTTACGCTTCGCATAATATTTTCTGATCTTTGCTTTATTTAAAATTCTAATTTTAAATATTAAAGATTTCAATCTTAGTTTATCGTATATTTAGTACAGTCGCAACTGAAATTTTGTTGTATAATTAAATCCACAGACTGTCAAGTAAATATCTTTATAATAAATCTCGACCATTTTAGTCTAATTATAAAATAGTATGTTAATTGTCTTATTAGTATTTGCGTGAAACTTGCTTTCCAGATCTTCAAATAAGTGAGGAAAAATTCATTCTATATGGCGTTTGGAATCGAACCGTAAGTTGGCCGGCTGCCCAGGCCGTCGAACGATGATCATGAATAACACCGACAGAGGAAATGTAACGTGGAAACTGCTCAAAGTGAGTGAGATATGTCTGCTGAGGAATTACACAGAACGTGTCGGAGTACAAGTACCCGGGAGTTGTCATAGAGTACGGAACTCAGTTCCATTTAGCACAGTTAGTACTGTGGTCTTCTAGAAGCCAAAGCCAAGACTCAACCCACTGCAGTTAGACTTCATTCATCCAAAGAAAGGCAGAGATGACTGTATTCGAGACTATCGTATCCACACTGTTAAATATAAATTGTAAACTTACTCAAACTATGCATAACAGTGTTAATAAAGTAGATCTTGTAAAGCTGTGTGTCATTCATCAATGGTAGTACTCCTATGCTTTTTGAGGACTCAACTCAGATCTATACTGATGTAACCAGACATGTATTACAACAATTCTCAACATTCACTCTTATTTACAAGCTGAAGTAAAAGAACCCAATACTGTATATGGGTTAATAGCTTTAATTACTATTTACGAAGTTTTTTTGCAGTGTATAGAGATGCGACAGAATTCAGTCGACAGGAACTAAACTAGCATGATAGGAAACACGAGTACTCAGAAGGTGGCATTGCTATCTGTGACTAAGGACTATGTTTTTGTGACCCAATGTGTTCCTTCTTGTGTAAGCACAGATACTATACCAGCGTATACAATAATCATTCCAGTGCAAAAATTATTTGTAAATTCCCACGCCGATGTACAGAAGGGTAATCAAGAAAGGCATAGGAAAATTGTATCCCACACATAACTGGTTGCGATCCTGCACATGTTAACGAAACAGTAAAATATATACTGATATTACACCACTTGAAAGAATTTAACACGACAATAAGACCAAATCTACAAAATGACGTATCAATAAGAACATAATTCTAATATAATTTACGATTTCGGCTTATCTTTTGGAATTGTGACAGATGCACACAAAATATACGTAACTTCTGGTGCAGTTTCCAATTTTGATTCACGCTTCCTAATTTAAACGTCCTATTTATTGGACAAGAATAATTTGAAACTATTATTATTTTTCTTTTTAAGTAATCCTTTTATAGGCCTTTTAAATTTTTAAATTAAGATTCTGACAAGGAGAAGTATGGAAAGTTTTCCGTACTGTGTATATGTTAAAAATTCCCAATACTTTTTAGAATTTTCTAACGTTTAATGCAAAATAAATAACGCAAGTAGCTTATGTGGAGGGTACCCGACGACAGGGTAAAAAAAATCTCTAGAGAAAACTTCTGGCTGGGCGCTCGTAATCGCCTATAGAACCCTGAAGGATGATAAAATAAAAACTCACAGTGGAAAAGTGTCGAATTGGAAAAAGTGGGAGATGTGAGAGCACCCAAGAAAACCTGCTGGCCAACGGCAACACACACTATTTTTTCCACACCACATGCGAAAAATCGAGTACCGACCCCTCCAGGAATCGAAACCCGTATTGCCTTCGTTAGAGAGGAAGCTCTAGACACTGTGGCAACCACGGCCCCGTATTAAGAACAGAGACATCGTCGCGGAAATATAAAGAGTTCTCAAAATAAGTAAAACTGAAAAGAAAGGCTTATAATTAAAAAAAAAATGAGATTGGGAATAGTGAATTCGTTGGAATGCGTTTTGCTTAAGTAGGAACACCTTTGGGATTTGTCTTGGTTTAGAGCAAAACACAAAAAAATGGCAAACGGCTGTAACTTAATCACTATAGTGTTAATTAATTGTACACAGGACATGAGACATTCAAATTTAATTTGTATTCCTTGAAACTGGTGACTTCATTATGTGCCGTTTTGACGACACAGTGCGACAGTAGCGGCTCGAGAGTTGTTGGCAGGTACGACACAAGTTACCGCCGTATATCAGTGACCATGAAATATCTACTGACTACTTATTGTGTTGTAAACAGTCAGTAATAAGTGGCACCTACATACCAACGTGTCAGTGGTTGTAGCGTCAACTAGCTCACAACACTATACAGTTATCTGCAACTTGTGCCCTACCTGTCAACAACCCTAGAGCCGCCACTGCAATTCAATATATGTTACTGGAATGTCAAGGACGTAAAACAGTCGCAACTGACTGAGAACAGCCCTGGAAGAAATAAGAACACAACTGTCATAATGAGCATCTTCAGTAATAAAATTCTTCATAAAATATTGCCGACATCCGCCCAGATTTGAGGAAGGCTCAGAGACTATGGCATGTGGTGCTAAAGAAAACAATATTATGATAATCAATTAGGTGGTATTGGGGAAAATGCTCAAGATAAAAAAACATGACGTTTCTGACTATTGAGAATGCAGATTTCAATTGTGGAAATCGGCATAAAGCTGCGTGAAGCAAATTCAGTACTAAAGGAAGAACAGGAAGAAGAGTAGAAGTGATTACACATGTCGTACTCAATACAGTACAATTGCATCCCGGGCAGTTCGAGAGTATGCTAGCCTTAGAGTCATAAAACCTACTTGGGAATAACTTTCTAAAGACTTTACATATTCATATACTAGTTCCGGTTCTCCTTCATCCACGACCCTTATTTTTCTGTCACTACAGAAATTGTGAAAATGGGTGATTTCATGATATATTTTAAATACTAACACCGTGTTGCTAAGTTTTTTTTTATGTGATCTCCTCCAGCATTCCTTTATCTCTAAAATTTCGCTATAAAACCACACAAATGAATGTCCCACGTATAGGATGTGCATGAGTAAAGTTTAATGATAGATGAACAGCGTCCTACCAGAAGGACAAAAAGTCCTACGGGTAGGACGTTTTTTGTATAGCACATATGAGCACTTCCTGTACTGCTAGCAGGACTGATCATAAGACCGTTGTAAGGAGCGGGAAATTAACTTTCTGCGCATTCCAAGTTGAGGTTGGTGCGCCTATCCGTTTAGAAATGGCGGGGAGTGTAAGTGAAAGGTGACAGGGTTCACGTAAATGCGACGTATTTTGATGCACCTGGCACCGAAAACGCGTGGAGCAAGAGCAATTTCGGCGATAAATGGAATATTGTTAAATGCTATGGTATTGTGAAAGCTGTTACTGGGTGTGTGGCTACAGTAAAGTGGGACATAGATCAAACAACAACAAAAGTTTGTACAGATGATCTTCGCTATGATGAGTGTGCAGCAGCTTTGTCGCCGTTTGCTGACATGGACGAACACACAGACTCTCACAGAAAGTGAATTGTTTGGTTTTACCAATTTTACTTTTCCTGCCAATTTTATTACCGTTTCACTCCTATTGGCGAATATATTTGTACGTAAATTATGTGCCGCATGTGCTGAGACTGACCATACGAAAGACGACTATACATTCGTCTGGCCGTCTCGCTACTTTTGATTTCACTGCTACAGACGTGTTAGTAAAACTATCTAGTGGGCGTCAAACTACATTGATGCTACATTCACTCAAAATCTGGCACTACAACTGATCACAAATACCTTTCCTTCAGTTGGTCAATCAGAACATCGCTCACTGACTCATACTACTCATTGTGATACTGCATTACCAGGAGGCCACGTACTTCAACCATTCTCTAAACACGACAAAAGAAAAAGGGTGTAGCGAAAGTGTGTAATTTGTTCACGGGTAAGGCATGTGCAACAGAAAGCAAGCTTTTATTGCACACTGTATGGGATGTCTGCAGTATTGTGCAGCCCCCAGACCCAACGTGGCTGTTTCTCCTATCATGTGCAACTTGGGATTCAAATTATATGAGTTTGTGTTCTGTCTTTTTTGTAACTATTTATGTTTTTATCAACAAGTACGTAAATAATGTGCATAAATAATGTGCGTAACTAATTATTTGTTGTTTTTTTTCATTTATTTAGAATAAACATGAAAATATGTTATATTTAATATCCTGTTCCATAGTTTAAAATGTGCAATGAATGTCTTCTATTTTGTCTTCTTCTGTTCCATTATTTAACTAAGAGTGTGCAGTTAAAGAATGATATGTTTTACTTTATTCGGTTCATTTATTAACAGAAATGCGCCACCTATTTGAGTACTGCCAGCATGACTGCGTCCTGCTGGAAGCACAGCTGCAATATGACGAAACTAATTAAATTGCGTCCTTCTAGCAGGACTTTTTTAAAAAGTTGCAAAGTACAAAAGTCCTTCCAGAAGGGCTTCCAGCAGGACTCTGGCTTGTACAATCTATCATTAAAGCTCTTCGTCGCGTTGCAGAATATGCGATGTCGAGTAAAATTATAGGGCCTGTGTTTACTCATGGTCACAAAGGCTAGGAATTACTTGTGAATTGACCCACAAATTGTGGTCTTTGAAGGTTGCGATCTGTGTGTCACTTGGAGTGAAAACTCTGGAAAACAGAAATGAGGATGATGGTTGGAGCCGGGGATCGAATCTGGGTCCTCCTGAATGCGACGCGATCGTATATATCTCTGCATATAGCATTCATACCTGTTCCGGCCAGTCTTATGCATCAACTGCACGAAGTCCTCAAATACTTTGTAAAAGATTAATTTTCATATAATTTTGTGCGTGACGTCACAACAGAAAACTTTTAAATGGGTTGATGTATTGACTGAAAAATATTTTCACGATAATACTAGTTAATCTCAATTTTCAAGTATATTACACATGTGTGTGATCGTATAAGTAATCGAATGAGATTACGTTCACGATATATGTTTTCCTAACCAAAGTTATTCCGTTACCCTAGACGTATACAAACATACGGTAGTAGTGACACATCTCTAGAAGGTTGTAAATGTAATCGTGTCATAGCAGGCAATCGAACGCAACCATCGGTAGGGGAGGCTATCATGGTTAAGACAAAATTAGGGGAAGAATTTAATGGATTAGAATATTACATTGTGCAGCTGTTCAGCATGCTTTTTCTAGGCACAAATCCACTATGTTTTAGTCTGAAGGCTGTCGGGACAAACATATCATACTAAAACCGAAGTCTTCAATAAAGTCATTAATGATATAAAAATTGGTTTAAGACTAAGTTTGGCAGAGGAGCAAAAGAATGGCTCAACGCATTTGAAGATCTCTGACGATTCGCATACTTAATATTCAGTCATGCAGAGTAAAATCTGTATTTTATGTTGCCACAGCAGACACTTCACAATTTTATGTTGCTACAGTAGGTATTTAACAATTTGTTGTGGCCACTGTAGACGTTTCAGAATTTGATGGTGCCACAGTAGACACTTCACAATTTGATGTTGCCACAATTGGTACTTAACAATTTGATGTTGCCACTTTAGACGCTTCACAATTTGATGTTGCCACAGTAGACACTTCACAATTTATGATGTTGCCACCGTAGACACTTCATAATTTGATTTTGCCACAGTAGACACTTCAGAATTTTATGAAGCCACAGTGGGTACGTCACACTTTTATGATGTCGCAGTAGATAGCTCACAAAGACATTTGATAGTTTATCATTTAGTTAATTTTTTTAGAAAATCCCAGCGTGGTCGGCACAGAAAGTTTCGCAGATGGAAGGATTGGAAGGGGAATCTTCCGATGCTACTACGAAAATAACAAGTCGGCAGACGTCAGCGGAGGACAGAAAATAACAATGTTTACCGTACGCTCCTGGGCAGAAAAAATGAGGCGACGTAAATGTCAGACTTGATCCCAACTGTGAAAAGACGTGTGTGACGCGCAAGTCGAGCAGACGCACTCTAGCCTCGTGACGTAAGCAGGAGCCGGATTCACACGATTCCTGTACTTGATGTACGAAAGTCCGCAAAAAAACTACATACATGGGCGGTTCGGGATAACGTGAGCACTGGAAAAAACCCTGCTAAATGTATATTTTCAGTCAATTCGTATCTTTCCGCGCGTAACTGCTAATGACGGTACATGTGTAACCTCTCTGGACACGTCACTTAATGTTTGCGCTTATAATATAAATTGTGCAGCTGACAAGAGCCTATACAGTTTGATTTAAGAAGTTTATTACCTTTATAAAACAAAACTATATCGAATTCAATTGATTTCATTTCAGTATTGTTGTATTTAAATAGGAAAATTCACGGAATTACATTCGCCAATCCGCTGCCAACCTTACAACGAGGTAACTACAGTTAACGTTGAATTATATGCAGTAACGGCTAGGGATGTTTGCTAAAGTTAAGTATTTAATGCTCACTTCATCCCGAACGGCAGATAGGAAACTTATCATTGTAGTAACGGAATGTATCATAACTAAAGTGGCAATTGTTAACGTTTGGGAAGCAGTAAACACAAAATGAATTGCATCGGATTTTTTTTTGGTACATGTCATTAAGCTGCAGGTGTGATCATTTAAAGGAGATTTGCAGTGAGGTGTATGAAAAACTGAAACATTACTCTGGTTATATGCCAATGCGAACGATTGTTGGTGTGTTGTTGAAACCCTGCAATAACATAAAAGAACTCCAGTTACAAAAAAAAATACATAATTAAGATTTAACAACTGATATGTAACTTAAATAAATTACAAATTATAATTATAAATTAGTAGAGACATGAGAAATTCTCGTTATCATCTGGTAACGCACTAAACTTCACTTTCCTATACACAATCTGGAATAATCTACGATTCCATTGACCACGAACTTTTAAGTGTTGTCATTTACGTGTTTCGCCTTTACAGAGATTGGCCTCTCTACCGTGTAAGCATTCTGCGTGACAAGTCACGACAATATCGGCCAGCGGGAGACGTCGAACGAGCCTATAGTCACTTGGAGTCTAGTCAGCTGTCAGAAAATAACGCGAATTTTGCATGTCTCTATAAATCTGTTATTAAATTAAAAATCGTGCTGATACATATTTGTTCTACAGTCTTTCATTCAATATTCGTGTACTAGTATTAAAATCTTCAACTAGTAACTAATCAACAGCCAAGTCAAAATACTGTGGCATATGTTAAAATAGTAAAATGTACACTTGAGATATTCATAAAAGCACCTACGTGAATATTATTCACGGTACAACGTATATGTATGTATATATACACACATTATATATTAAAGTCTTAATTATTTTTTCTTTCTTTTATTCTAGTTTTTATCTTCCGACACTTATAGGCCTAGGTGTAAACATAGTAATGCATAAAATAAACAAAGAGTATCTATGCGGGTTGTTACATTTGTCATGTCACAGAATGTGGAAACACATTACAAAAACTTTATTGATACATATCCGGAAACGATGACTATGGTGGAAAATACCCATAACAATTTGGCTTAAACAATAAATGTTATGTTATAAATTGTAATAGAAATTAATATATAATTGCATTACTTAAACATTGTAACATAGTGTTAATGTGATTACGTATTAAAAAAAAAAACAGATTTTGATGCTTAACTTCCACGATGATTTGTATCCTTACACGTCGTGACCGGACGTAAGTCAATCGACGTTTTCGGAACGTTTTTCAGCAAGGAATTACCATCGAAAGTATTTTGCAATCTGTATATTTCATAGTATACAGAAGTTAACGTCTAACGGCCACAACCAAATATGTATTTTAAGTTACTATTCTTAACAAAGCGATCTTTCTAAGTGCTCACTGGGCAGTGATCAGTCTATGCATGTTGTGGCAGCAGTGTATAGACGCGACAAGAGAGCAGCTGCGACGAGTATTATGACAGTAATTGTGAGTGGCAAGAGTTCAAAGTGTCAGACAGTCTGACAGATAAGAGACAACACAATCTCTTATCACGCAGCTTAGACGCACGTGAGTGATCCTCATTTAGCCACATTTAAGTTTCTAATTGTCAGTGCGATAAAGTAGCGATGCCGTCTGAATATTGAGGTCATTTATGGGTACTGACGAGAAAAGAAATTATACTTTGGTGAAAAGCCCGGCTGAACTTTAAGATATTACAATTAATATCACTTCCAAACAGCAAATATATTTTATAGGTCAACGTTTATGCATATTTTCTGGCCAAAATTGTGATTTGAGGGTCGCGGTATACATCAATATTCATCGCCATGATTTCATTTTTCATTTGTACCAGATTTTTTTTTTTTAATTTTAGACTCAAAAAAATTTGACTAAATTTGGCTCTAATGAAATTTTTTTATCTCTCATAGTTTTCCCGTAATGGCTTGCTAAAGTAAAAAATTACATGTTTCCGTTTTAAAGACTACACTAAAACCAACTGACATACCAAACTGAAAAAAATTCACAGTGGATAAAGACGTTGCAGGCTACAATGTCACTTACATAGGTAAAAACAAAAAATACCAAATTTTTTGCATTAAAATAAAACTTCTGAAATTTAAAATAAAAATGTGAAAAATGTAATAAGTATTTTTTTAAATAGAAAAGTATTTTATTTGGTGGTTTAACATATCTGTATTTGTAGCCTATAATATCACTATTCAATGTGAATTTTTTTCAGTTTAGTAAGTGAGTTGGTTTTGGTGTCGTCCTTAAAAAGGAAACATGCCAATTTTGGATTTAACATGTCATTAAGCAAAAACTATGTGAGATAAAAATATTTATAAGAAAAAAATTTAGTAAAATTTTGTATCTAAAACAAGACAAAAAAACTGGTACAAATATAAAAATAAAAACGTGATGATGAAGGTTGCGGCAGACCGCGCCCTTAACCATTTTCTGCTGAAAAAGTATCTCAAAATAAAATATAAAATAATTTTCACTGGGAGTAAAATCAACCAACAAATCAATAATATTATTCAGATAACACAGGAAAAAAATTGTTTGATATTTTAATTTAGTTATTATTTCAATGTTAATATATTTCGGCAATTTTTTAGTAGCTAAAACTTTTCGTAAACGCTTAGGCTTCTCGAAGTAAGTCTTCTACGTTCACTGTAACATTTGTCTCGTTTCCTTTAATAGCCCAGGCTTTTTGCACGAATAGTAAAATCACTGCTTTCACACGCGCTTACAAGCGAATAATGACATCTAAAACTCTATGTTTGCAAGGAATGACAATTTAGGTGGGTCTAATGTCGAGCAGTGTTTGGTACAAGTACCCAAGTGTAATTTTTTCCTTTGAAGCAACAGTAAGGCATTATTGCAAGAACAATAACATTGTTGAACTGCCTGTGGCGCCTAGCAGAGTGGCTACCTTGGTTACTTGCTTGTGGTTACACGTCCTGATAAAAACATAGGTTGCTACGACTGGATTCGTGAGACATTTTCGAGAATTATAGCACTTTACGCATACTTTCCGAACGTTTGCTACAAAACGGAAATAAATTTGTTTTATAGAGCTTAAAAGAAAAAAATACAGTACACATTATTACAGGGGCGTCATTTCAGGTTTTTCCAGGGGGGGGGGGCAAGATTTTGTTTTCTGACGACAGTGACCTTGTTGCATCTTTTTTATTAATTAAGCATGTATAAATTAAATACTTTTATAATAAAACTTCAGTTTTATGTCCTTAAGTTAGCATTATTTACATTTAAAAATACAAAAAATACAAAAAATATATTTATACACATAAAATTCCAAATCCAGGGGGGGGCATTTGCCCCCCCCCCCCTGTAGCCCCAAATGACGCCCCTGCATTATTATAGATGATAGTCTATCACGAAAATATTTTGTGCCAACATAGCCTTGAAAATGCTGTAGCTTCTTATGATTAGGTGATATACGTCTGACACAACGTAGCTGTCTGCAGACCAATAACATGCAACAAATATTACAATAGTGGTATTCTTACTGGCTCAGTCAAATAGGGTAACAGAACCACGTACAAACGAAAGCCAGTAATCTTATGGTAATCTGAACGTGCGTTGAATCTCAGCAAACAGTCAAGTATTCCCGCGATAAACCAGCATATCTACACATTAGGTAACATAACATGTGTTGATACATTTAGTGTGCACTGTACCAACATTTTAAGGATAAAACACATAGCATACACCAATCCTCTTAAAGGTATGTGCCCGGGTTTATCGTCTTTCGAGAGAATTGTTTTTTTTTTTTTTGCAGACGAGAGCCGATAGCGTGAAATTGCATCTGCACTTCTGTACCAATGTTGTAAATCGGTTATCTTGCTATGTAACGTGATTTCTTGAGGCAAACAGTATACATATATTAGCTAACATACCAATTAAAATGAAGTCACGTTACTTAACTAATTAGCTACCATCGTGCTACACTTTGTAACGATAATATCAGAGTACGTAGTAAACACCGATTAGGACAAAGTTACGTAGCGATTGCGAGATCGGTTCCCGTTTATGTTTTAAAAAATAAATATCGTCAAAATGTAGAAATTCGAGCACTTGAATGTTGCTGCCCTGGTGGACGTGTATGGGTTCGAAGCCTGAGATACTTCATAGAGACGAGCAGGAGACCGCAAGCTAGCGCTAATCACTGGGCGTGCAATCTTCACGTCGGCAACTCGTTTCTGTGATTCTCCTTTTCGAGGCTGAGTCAACTTATTTGTTAAATTATTCATCTTCGTATAGTTCATGTATGATGTGACGAGTTACAATATCTCTTACGGGGTAATGGAACGGTACGATGTCAAGCGAACGACTGGAATAATAAATCGTCAATAAAATATTAACTATTCATCAAAATTCTATGAGATTTTTTTGTAGAGTAGATATTTTATCAGTGGACGTTTGTTTATTTAGCACTATGCAGTAGTATTATTTACATTCGAGTATAAAATTAAAACTGTTTTTTAAAAAGTAAGGGCCTCAAACTACAAAATTTACAAAAATGGACAACGGTCATTTTTATAATTTTTATGTGATAATATTTAGGCCTCTATAACAACCTAATTTCATAAATACTCGCGTTTTCATTTGAAAATAATTTTACTAACCGAAAATCTCTACGCGAGAGGTTTACGAGTTTTTCGAAATTTTCGGTCGCAAGAAAATGAATTTTAAAGTTATACGAACGTGTAACACGTTTTGCGAACTACACCTCAGCAAACGTCACTCACGCAAGCTGAGCAGATTTATAATAACGTTCTATCTGTTGAAGATTTCCGCAAAGCTCGGTTGCTGGGATGCGGCTTCACACAGTGCGACCATTACTGCAGGACTACGGATTTTGAGGACGACATTCACCGTGGCTATCTTTAATAGAAAGCCGGAATCTTGAATGTGGCAACACTGCATCGGGAGCCTGCTGCCTGTCACTTCTTGACCACCCTAGTATCTGCAACGTGTATAGATGCAGCTTTAGTGGCGTGTACACGTTTACACTGACTAGGGCAGCCATTGAGCGACCGGCAGCAGGCCTCCGATGCAGTGTTGCCACATTCAAGACTCCGGCCTTCTACTAAAGATGGCCATGCATTCACCCAAACATTTACAAACACGTTACAAATTAAGAGCTGCAGTACAGTCCCATTAATTGAAATTTATTGGAAATAAGGCCTCTTCGGATAACCACATACCCGGGGTTACCAAAATAGTTCTTATAACGAGCACAAGCTAACAGAACATGTAGACAAGTTGCCCTTGAGATGAGTTGCAGCAAGCTGCATTTATATATATTTCTTACAAAACTTCTTAACATACATTAGGTATATTTAATTATCTTAAAAAAAAAAAAAAAAAAACACACCTTCGAGATTATAACGCTTAGCAAGCTTGTTACAAACATGGGTTTCGGGCGTAACAGAATGGCTGAAAATGGCGTATTTCAGTCTGCCGTATTAGGAAAACACTAAAACACTAACGCATATGAAAACATGCGGTCATCTTCAAACCATGCTTTCCACAGACAAAACAATACAGCAACCTCTTTATAAGTCCCATAGGAAATAATGTCACGTAAAGCTATGCGCTCATAGGCGAAATTCAGAGGCTTCGTGAGGTGCTGGCTCTTCCGAGTCGAGCATCACAATCGGAAATAAATCGCAAAGATTTCCACAAGATTTAAACTGAACTTAGTTTCTTGAAAGTAGAAGGCAGCACAGATGTAACTTTTTTATTTAACTTTTAACGTATCTTGACACCGCGGTGATACGGCTACACACAAACGAGGGGCTGCGGTTCATAGTGGTGTAAGTCACAATTAATTACTACTGTCGTTTGTATTAGTATTATTCACTCTTTCCCGAAAAATATTTTGTAACAAATATTTCACTTTCAACAGAATTTCTTAATTCTGTTTGCGTATTGCAAGAATGTATTGCATTTTCCACGTGACAACAAACTGACTTACACCAATATAAATCTAAGCCCCTCTAATAACACACAAGAACAGCAATAAGGAAAGCAGACGTTCGAGCCTATTCTAAATACCATCGCTTGAAGCGATTTCGTGGAAACATGGAAAACAGAAATCAGGATGTTTAGAGCCGAGAATGCAATCAGGGTCTTCCCGAATGTGATCTATATTAATCATCAGGGGTGACCACAAGGGAGGATCATTGCGCAAGTTGTGCATTTAGAATTTCTGGGGACGATTTTTTTTTTCAAGAATAAAATGTTTAATCATAAACGAAAAATGTTTTCATGAATGTACAAGTGCTATGTTGGTATTACCTACAAAGTAAGCTAGTAAAAACCAGAACAGTTGTATTTGTTTACAATTGTTTTTACCAAATGGTAGCCTAAATATCTCTCCAGTATTGAACTGTAACTCGTAGTAAATTTGTTCCTGAGTTTCTAGTGGGGGTTTTCTTGAGGGGGGTGGGGGGGGGTATGCGCATTAGTGATCAATATCTAATTATTCCACGTTAACATTACTCTGCACCGAAAAATTCGTGTGATGTGAGAGGGTTTTACGGCCCTTTAACGAGGTCTTACAAGCCGATGTGTGTGAAGTGGTGTGAAGGGACATCATAACATCCATGCTCGAGCAAGGATTTGAACCCAGGACCTCTCGCACCGTAGACCGGCGCCCAATCAAATACCTACGGAGGCCGGTTCCGAAAAATTCGCAATTTTATAACTGTACCAAACACTGTTCAACTATTATACATTACACGAATAGAAATTTCCCACAAATGTATTTTCTTCCGTTTCATATTTTTCGTTCAGGGGAATGTCAAAGTTGCGATTTAACTATTTTCGCTACTTACCCAAAGTAAAAACTTCTCGGCCGATACGAATTAAATAATTAAAAGTGAAAGAAGATGTATTAAGATACAGAAAAATACTTCAGCTATTTCACGTAAAATTTGTGTTTATTAAATAAAATTCTTGAGTATTATTAAATATTTGCACATTTTTCAGCACTTGTATTTTCCAAAAATATGTTTTACGTGAAGTAACAAAGGTGTCAATCAATAGCTTTACACATTTACTTCTCTAAATTGTTTCATTGATATAGTTTGAATGATTTTACTTTGTGTAGCAAAAATTGTCAAATCGCTACTTTTGACATGCGCTCCTTCGAAAGCAATTGAACCGAAACATATTGTATTTGAGGGAAATTGCTATTTATGTATATTTCGTGTAATTAAAAAATACGAATTTTTTGGTGCAGATAACCTTTAGGGGCGCGGTTCACTTTAGTTTTCAGCGTCTCTTTTATTTTTAAATTTGCACCAGATATTTTTTTTCTTGTTTTAAACACAAATATAATTTAGTATTTTTGAAAATTTGGTGTATTTTTTTTTAATTTCTATTTTAAAATCAAGCATTTTTATTTAATACAAATATATATATTTTTCTGTTTGTTTTAATATGTGTCAAATTATAGCGTACAACATTGTTATACACTGTGAATTTTTTCGGTTTGTTATGTCAGTTGGTTTTAGGGGCGTACATAAAACCGTAAAGTGCAAATTTTGACGTTTATTACTCATTTCGCAAAAACTATGAGAAATAAAAAAAATTTCCTAAGAGGAACAATAAGTCACAATTTATGTCTAAAATAAGGAAAGAAATATCTGGTACAAATATAAAAATAAAAAAAGACGTTGACAAATTGAAGTGAACCACACCCTTAATATAGAAAATTAGGGGTTCATGTATATGCTCCCTGAGACACTGGTTCCGCTGCCAATTACGGCATGTTCACAAACTAACACTGAAAAAGGAAGACTCTTGAAGGCCAAGAGTTATGTAACGTGAAGTGCTTGGAGAATGGCAGGTACACCGGATGCCTTATCTGGCTTATCTTCAACTACAATGAGAACTTGTTTCGGCTGTTAACCGGTTATGGCTGGCTTTGAGTGCTTATTAGCTACGAACAGACGACATTACTTCTTAAGAGCGCCTTGTTTTCTTGTCAGTCGTCGGCCGAGGTAAATAGTGCATGCGGCGACATACTTCCAACAGCGAGTCCTAGTTTTCCGCAGAAATCTTGAGATAGCGATGGCAGAGAGAGTTCGGCGACCTCAGATGGCCTTTGAAGAAGGGAGTGGTACATTAATTACTGCTTGAACTGTTTATCAAACTCTGCAGGTTGTTTGAGGTCGATTTACAGAAACCAAATTTCTACGTAACAACTTTCACAAGCACTTGAGAGTAAAAAACATTTTTCAGAGTGACGCAATTCTTTAGCATTAATCTATTTACCCCAAATAAAAGGTATAATAAGGAGCATTAGTTTGGCTCAGAGGAGCCGACCCCCCGTGTCTCAGTTGGTTGAGCGGCCGACCTTGGTGCGAGGGGTTCTGGGTTTGTTTCCCATGTCTGTCTGGGTGTAAAATTATGTTTGTCCTTTGGGTTTCAAAAATAGTCGTTGGTCAGGATATTTCTTTAAGAGAAAAATTACACGGTAGTACGAACAACATATTGAATTCTAATTCATTGGCATTTTGGACCTATCTCGTGAACTGAGGGCACGACAACATTTTACAAAAAAAAACGTTTATTCTGCTTAGTTTTGATTAGTTATTGTACGGTGCAGTCCACAAACACGGATTTCTTTACAGCATTGCATTGTGGCCGACATTAAGTTAAGTTCCAGCTGTTTTTGGGATATTTATTTATTTGTAAGCCTTAACGAGAGCAGATATCAAAATTATGTTTGGCAGTTTTGTTTAAAATGTTTTTGCCATGATAACTAATTTTTTTCAAAACATGAAATTACACGATTTCGTCTAAAAACTTAAAAACCAGAATTTTATTAACTATATAGTAATAAAAAATCATAGTATTTACTGCCATGAAAAAATCAGCGATCACAAAGAAGACGATTTTAAACAAAACTGCCAAACAGATGTTTGATACCGGCATCATTTAGAAGTAAAAAATTAATATCTCTATAAAAGTAAAAAACGAGATACACATTAAACGACAAGATCCAACAATAAATTCACAAATAACTGGGGAAAAAATACTGTGATGTAGTGCTTGCTTCTCAGATGCAAAGTTGGCGGGCACCTAAAGCTTCAATAAATATAACCACATTAAGATATACTGTAGAAATCTATTCCTTGACATCGCGTATCAAAAAATAACGCAGATGTAGATATAATAATAATACGCGCGGCTAGAAGCCCGGTAATGTCTCGCGTTCAACGATCTCCTGGCTGGATTCCACAGTCCTGTGTACAATCAGTATTCGGCTACTTGTTCGTTGGCTACCGTTCGAGTAAGTGGACAGTAACATGTGACATGGTAGACCTGTGTACACTCTGTACACTCTGTCCTCGGCCACTTGTTCATTGGTGACAATACGAACAAGGAGAGAGCTGTACATGAGACATGGTAGTCCTGTGTACACTCTGTCCTGGGACACTTGTTCATTGGTGACAATGCGAGCAAGGAGAGAGCTGTACATGAGACATGGTAGTCCAGTGTACACTCTGTCCTGGGTCACTTGTTCATTGGTTGCAATGCGAACAAGGAGACAGCTGTACATTTTACATGGTAGTCCAGTGTACACTCTGACCTGGGCCACTGGTTCATTGGTGACAATGCGAACAAGGAGAGAGCTGTACATGAGACATGGTAGTCCTGTGTACACTCTGTCCTGGGCCACTTGTTCATTGGTGACAATGCGAACAAGGAGAGAGCTGTACATGAGACATGGTAGTCCTGTGTACACTCTGTCCTGGGTCACTTGTTCATTGGTTGCAATGCGAACAAGGAGACAGCTGTACATGTTACATGGTAGTCCTGTGTACACTCTGTCCTGGGCCACTTGTTCATTGGTGACAATACGAACAAGGAGAGAGCTGTACATGAGACATGGTAGTCCTGTGTACACTCTGTCCTGGGACACTTGTTCATTGGTGACAATGCGAACAAGGAGAGAGCTGTACATGAGACATGGTAGTCCTGTGTACACTCTGTCCTGGGCCACTTGTTCATTAGTTGCAATGCGAACAAGGAGACAGCTGTACATGTTGCATGGTAGTCCAGTGTACACTCTGTCCTCGGCCACTTGTACATTGGTGACAATGCGAACAAGGAGAGAGCTGTACATGAGACATGGTAGTCCTGTGTACACTCTGTCCTTGGCCACTTGTTCATTGGTTGCAATGCGAACAAGGAGACAGCTGTACATGTTACATGGTAGTCCTGTGTACACTCTGTCCTGGGCCACTTGTTCATTTGTGACAATGCGAACAAGAAGAGAGCTGTACATGAGACATAGTAGTCCTGTGTACACTCTGTCCTGGGCCACTTGTTCATTGGTTGCAATGC
>PNEQ01108589.1:0-52137 GCA_003012365.1 Medauroidea extradentata
AAGTTGAATTTTCCTATTCAGAAAGGAAGAACTAAACAGCCCAATTTTGTGTTTTGAAACATTTTTTTTAAAATACTCAACATCGCGGAATATGAAATTTAAACTTATATATAAAACAAACCATCTTTATTCTCGTATGGTAAAAAAAATAAATTGTGTATCATTAATACTTTAGTTAATAAACGATTGCGAATTGTTAAGTGTTTTTGAAGTTTTGAGGTAGGGTCCACAGAACCCTTAAGGGATATCGATCCCTACCACCTTGGATTTATCTGTTTCTTCTCGATAACTTCTGTTCCGGTCGATGTATCAACATTTTTGTCACGACAAGGCATAGATACAAATTAAATCGATTTTCTGTGATTGCTGGAACCATATTATAGTCATTATTTTGCAACGGGAAACAGCTGAAAAGGAAAAATTGCTTTATTTACGGGAGCGACTACAGAGGCCGCAACATTAACAGAAACAATGCCATATGGATTCCAAAAAGTGAATGAAACAATAAACTATGCCTTGTCAGCGTGAAAAAAAGTAAAACAAGGTGTATATTCCCTGATTTAGAAGAAAAACTGTAAAACCGATCTGACAGGGATCAATCCCCCTTAAGGAGGATGGAGCGCCAAAGCAGTGAATTTTAATAATCTTCGACATAACTTCTTCCTCTCGCTTATTATCGAAAATCAAGGCTCGACAATCCGTAGATTACACTTTTGTACACCTTCTTACTTTATTACATAGTCACAGACTTTCTATTTTTGGAGCTCTGACGGCAGGTAGGGAAAATATATCTTTTTTCCTATCTGCCATCACTGCTCCAAAAATAAGACATTCTGTGACTATGTAATAATGTAATACGTTGTACAAAAGTATCATTTCCGGATTGTCGAACCTTGATTTACGAGTTTCTTCGCATTTAATGTCAACTATTTTATAAAACATAAATGGGAGCAGATAACGTAAAATAGCTTCGTAACTTTGTTATGACTTGTTTAAACTGCATACTCTAAATTTGTCGAGTCAGAAGACTGCAAAATAGTTGCTAATTAGTTAATTAACGAAATTTCCTATCGATAAATTAGCTATACTTATCATACAGTTTGTCTCGGAAAATTACACTGAATAGTAAAACCAATTTGCAAAAAAGTTACGAAGCAATTTTTACGATATTGACTCTCGTATGGGTTTAAAAAAATAATTCTCTCGAATGCCGAGAAACTCGGGCCCAAGCCCTTAAGAAATTAAATAACACGTTGGTGAAAACCAATAAAAAAAAAAAACACAGGTTCCCGCAGTTTAAAGTGTGTGTGTTATTTTCGTAGATATAAAATGTAACTTATGTTAAGTATAGTTTAGTCGAAGAAGGTGTAGTCTCAGCTCGCTGCAAGACATTTCAAGCACAGACTGGGATACCCCTTAAGGCCATGATCTCCCGTTTATTTCAAACAATTGCAAATAACTCAAATATTTTTTAACCAAATGCTTTGAAAAAATATGAGACACTGTACAGTCATACGATACACAATTTTGCCAGACCATTTTTAAAAATAATGTACCGTTTGCGAGAAAAAAATATTGTGCTTCATTTTGGCTCATTTTCACAACAAAGTGTGTACTATTTCGGGGGCAAAAATCTAAAAATCAGTTTGATGTATTGCAGCAGAAAAATTCATATAAAAACGTTGACATATAAGTGTTAAAACTGCCAAAGGAATTTTTGATATATGTATTAATTTGCGTTACAAAAAATATTTTCGAAACCACTGCTAAACTAGGGATCGAGGCCTTTGCAAGCACTGTTGAGTAACTGCCAGCTTCAAATAGTTACAAAGCACTCTTACAAGGCTCTTATTGGTTATACACTTGGAAATTGTTTAGATAGTCGTTAATTCTTAATTAAACTAAACTGACTGTAACTACACCAAAAATACAATAAGCCTATACTATGCTTCGATTGGCTTAACAAACTACGGCCACAAGATGGCTGACAATGGGAACCGGAATGATCAGAAGGATAGAAACCAAGATCAAGTGTGAGGCATTGTTGCAGTGAGTGAAGAAGACAGGTCAGCCGGTGTTCGGGCGGTAAAGAAACCTGTATCAGACAAATAAGGAAGAGCCATAACCCTAACAGAGTGCGGAGCTCTGGTCATGTGACCCACAGGGTTGCCACATGGGATATCTCTGCTTTCTACAATAGACGTCTATGCTAGTGCCTAATGCGGTCCGTCTACTCCGCGTAGGTTTGTCTTGGACGCGGTTGCAGCCACCGCCATCAATGTTTACCGAGCACCAATCCTGCAGTTCACTGGTTTCTCAACACTGGTGCTGACAAGCCAAACATTTCTTAGTTCAGGCCATGCTCTCTAGTTTCTACTTTTTTATAGCGATATTAATTTTTTTCATCTAAACGAGTGCTGATATCAAAAATCTGTCTGGCAGTTTTGTTTGAAATAGTTTTCTCCAGGTTGGCTGATTTTTCCAAGGCATGAGTAAATACCACGGCCGTAGAAGAACAGGTCTGGACACTCGCCCGGAAACTTGAACCCCTTGTTGTTTGGCTGTAGTTCACCAAGTTACCGAGAATATTGTGTTTTATTGGCGCTGCAGTTAGGGCGGTCGGACTAAACTCCGCCAACTTCCTTTCCGCTAAGATAAACAATTTATCAAAACGTATTTTTTTTATCAATTTATGAAATACTTTCTTCGCTCACAAATTTAAGAAAAGGCTCCAGCAATTTTTATTTACTTTATAAATTCGACCGCCCGGATTACAGCGCCAAAAAGTACAACATCCTCGGTAACTTGACGAACTACAGCCAAACAACAAGGGTGTCAAGCTAAATACATTCTTAGATAGGCGAGTGTCCAGACCTGTTCCTCTACGACCGTGGTAAATACTATGGTTTTAGCTAATATGTAACTAACGAAATTCTGGTTAATTGAATTTTTAGTCGAACCTGTACAATTTCTTGCTTTCAAAAAAATTAGCTGTTACAGCAAAACCAGTATCAAAGAAAACTGCCCGACAGATTTTTTATTTCTACTACCGTTTAAGCAAAAAAAATAAAATAACTATCGCAAAAACTGTATAAACTAAAGAGCATGGTCTTAAGGACTCGGAGTAAGATATTAACGTGTAATATTTAGTATGTTGATGAGATGGTGATGGACTAGAGTGAGTGAGTGAGTGAGTGAGTGAGTGAGTGAGAGATTTTGGTCAGCGCTTAACATCGAGGTCTTAAGCGCTGGTGAGGGGTGACATGATGTGAGTATAGAGCAGCGCCGGAATGAAAGGGCGGGGGAAACGGGAGATCCCCGAGAAAACCCACCGACCGACGGCATCGTCCGGCACGATTCCCACATGCGAAAATCCTGGGACCGACCCCGCCAGGAATCGAACCAGGATCGCCTTGGTGGGAGGCGAGAGGTCTGACTATTCGGCCACCGCGGCGCCTGTGATGGACTAGAGACAGAAGGTACACAGAGAGAGAGAGAGAGAGAGAGAGAGAGAGAGAGAGAGAGAGAGGTTCCACAAATTATCTTAAATATTTTACTAGAATCGTGTATGATTACTATAAGTAAGGACTTGAAATAATTAACGTTTTCTTTCTGCCACAAGATAGATTTCAAACAATTGTAAGTCCGTTTCACTTTCGCAATTGGAACTTTACTTATTTGACATCTTCTGAAGGGTACTGAGCCAATAATAGAGAAACAACTGAATGTACGCCCAATGATGTAGTATCGCCGTGTCACCGAGCAGCCAATGAACAGCTGTTTTCTGCTGACTACACAGCCTGTAAGTCTGTAAACCTGCGAATTTTCCCGGTCTTTAGCTATAAACATTTTGAACGTTAAGTATTAAATGTCAAAAAGTCCATGTTAGCTACTGTCAGTTCCTGTGAAACGTAATTTTTGGGGAATTCCTTTTCTCATTTCGTTGTTTTTTTTTTTTTCTTTATTAAGATCGATAATAGTTTCAATCCATTAAAAATCTTTTAGTAATATGCGACTACCAATTTTAAACTTTATTGTCGTTCGAGTTGCAGCAAGTTTCCTTCGCTCGATTTACGCACGGATGCTTAAAATAATAGGACCTTCTACGTCATGCTCCAAACTACTGGACTACCAACTCCGTGCTAGTAAATAGTTAAATAATTCTGGCAGTAAAGTCCAAACCGGTACCATAATGAAAACTAACAAAATAAACCTATAGACAATCCAAAAACTGGTAAACTGCAAAACTGAACCAGAAAAAATTATCTGTAGACTTCTAAATGATAATTTAAAAAATACAGATAGATCGACATGTAGGCTAGCCTCCAAAAATATATATGTACGCAATCAAGAGACAGTTGTTCAATGGCTGTTTGCTAGAACAGTGTCATCACACGCTTGGACCTGCATTTAGTAGCTTACGAAGTTCGATTTTTTTTTAATAGAATTATTTTTTAACAGTTTCTGCGGGTGTTTCGTCGTCTATTGTTGCTGTGTGCAAGTTCCGGATACTATGTTACTAGATAATGACAGAGTTGCAAGTCTTTTTGTCCGGGTAGCACGTCGTTGCTGTCCTCTCGGGGCGGACCGATACTTATGTCGATTTGTCGGTATGGCTCTTAAGCAATACGGTCGCGCGAACGGAGCCCCGACAACTAATTGGAATATTAAATGCCGCGCAATCACTGTCTCTCTCCACTTACTACCCAGAGGTGTCTCGGCCCGACGTACTTTGTCACTCGGTGAACACTAAATGGCGTCCCGACGCCCAAAACAACGACAATGATGGCGCCTCGGCCCACAATACTGAGCGTCTCGACGCCTAGCTTCGACGCCTGACGGTGGCACTCTGCTCCACCGTCGCCGCGATTCGTCGACGACCTCCTCGCTTGACAACGTCCGTCCCGGACCGACGCCGGCTCACTTCTCCCTGATTTGCGCCAAAAACCCCCCCGTCACTTGGCCAGCAAGCTCCGGTTCCTTTTGGGCCAATCAGGAGTCAGCTTACACCCGATGGCCCCGCCTCTCGAGGACAACAATTCCGGCCAGAACCGTATTTATTAAATCATTGCTTAATTTCTTGTCACTATTTACATTAATTTACATAAAATGGTTCATTTACTTGTTCACATTATTGATCTCTTAATTACTACATATCCATTACACTGCAACAACTAACAAAGCCATTGGCTGGATCCCTCCCCTCGTGACCAGCTAGGGAGGTGGTTCGAGCGGGAGTGGGGTGAGCCCCCAAGACACACTATGCACCTGCTCGTCTCTCCCTCGTCTTCACAAGGACATAAATATATACAATTTCTTATTTTTAACTTAAAACTTGGTGTAGTAATGGTATTTCGATGAGAACTATTGCAATGTGATCGTGATACAATGACGAGGAGAATGAATGGTCGCAAGACATAGTTATTATTGCACATTAATTTATGATGGTTGACATTGATGACTATTGAATATACTAAATCGGGGTGGCGACCATATGGGCCTGTCACAAGCTTATTTATCATTGGCTCAGCGGACTTCCAGGAGGAGTGAAATAAGTCGAGGGTCCGTTGCGAAAGTGACACGAATATACTCTACTTTCAAATCTAGCTTGTAGTAAAGAAATAAACGATAGATAGAGATTATGGTATATCGCGAAAATGATTTGTGCCAACATTTTCACTATTCTTAGCTACTTATTTACACTAAGTTTTTTCTAAGTTTTAATTTTGTGTAGTCCTATACAGGTACAAGTTATATTTCGTTTCTTCTTGTATATTGCATTTTCGCGCCTGTTCTCTATACAACAGTAGACTCGTTACAGCTATATTAATTAAGATTTTTTTCTGAATTGTTTTTGTACTAACTTACTGAAAGTTATATCTGTCAATATAAGTATTAAGTTTACTTTTCCATAATTTCGTACCGCATTACATAATACTATTTTAATTATTTTTACTGTAGCGTTTTGTGCTATCGTAATCCACACACAAATTAAATTTGTATGCATTGTTATTAATTACTCTTTATTTTCTTTTTAATATTGTACGATATTGTGTTGTATTTCAATGATAATGGTTAAGTGTAAGAGAAGGCTAAATGCTTTTACTTCACAATTTAAATAAAGGCACCGTCAACTGGGGTTACTTGGGACTGGAGGAAAACTTGGGACACTTTTTCTGGAATTTTTATTTTACACACAACAGTCGAAAGAGTAAGGAGAAATACAAGGAACCATTATCGGATATATCTTACTTGAGTAGATAGCACGACTTCTTCATTCAGGGCTACACCATACAAAATAAAAATTCCTGAAAAAAATGTCCAAAGTTTTCCTGCTGTCCCAAGTAACCCCAGTTGACGGCATTAAATAAATAACACCCTTGAAAATCCTGTAGTTTCTTGCAACATGTATGATTCGGTGATAAACGTCTTACACAATGTAGCTGTCTGCAGACCAATAACATGCACCAAATATTACGATATCGGGGTTCTCATTGGCTCAGTTAAATAGGGTAACAGCTCCAAGTACAAGCTAAAGCCAGTAATCTTCTGGTAAGCTGAACGTCTGTTGAAAACCAGCAAACAGTCAAGTTTTCCCGCGATAAAATCGTCATCTCTAAATATATAGTCTGGCTTCAAGCTAAGGCAACTGCTGCTTGGGAAATATTTTTAATAATACCCACGTAATGTAGGGAAATTCGTGTAAATTATTTTTCGCGATCCGAGATTCGTTTCTCTCACCCCCCCCCCCCTTTTCTTTCCACCTTACAAAACCAAATCGACCTCCTCATCCCAGGACGAAGTTGGGTGCTTTCAGATGATGGTGCGTGTGGCAGTAATTTCAGGCGCTCACGATCGTAGTCGACGGATAACAATAACTGGGTCCAGCTACTCATATGTTACCAAAGCAAGAGAGAGGGGGAAGAGGGAGGCGGTAGGCGGGTGAGTTACAGTGGAAGGGTTTCATTGGAAGAGCGTAGGTTTCTCCATGAACGAGTCGTAAACCCGACGGGAGGTCGTCGCGGAACGCCTCGAGGGCAGGCGCATCGCCTCGCGTGGGTCAAAAGCCACAACACCACAAGCCCTCCCCCCATTTTTTTGTCCCAAACCCGTATACACACGGCGAGCTGAGGAGAAAGCTAAAGCTAAGTCCAGTTCCCTCGTCTGAACGTAAAAAAAAAAAAAAAAAAAAAAAAAGTAATATGAAGCCCCCAAAACTGTTTTTTAAAGGTATCTTCTTCCAAGTGGGATTTCGCAGTAAAATGTTCTCTCGAGGGGAATGGACCTCAACCCAAAGAACGTAAATGTCAACGTGTCTATCCGGCCGGTAAATCACCGCTCCTTCTTTCTTTGTCCGGCGTGGGCGCGTACAAGAGTCAAGGGGTCGCCGCGGAAGTAGGCCAGTTGTGCGTGCGTGAGGACGAAGAAGAAAGCTTCTTCTGGTCAGAGGACGTCCCACACCAGAGGTTCTCGTGTCAGTGGAATTCCTTCACGCTTTCCAAGTTTCCACTGGAGTGAGAGTGAGGTCCTGAGCACCTCCAACCCTGCGTAGAGAATCCTCCTATAGACCGTTCACGATGAAACAAGCACTGCTTTAATTTTTTCTTTCAGCCATATTGAAATCATCTTTAATATGTTAACATGAAAACTTCCCTGAAATTAACGAGTGTAAATGTTTCATCACTTTCAAAACCTATCATTTTCAGTCCCAATAAAATACAGTATTAGGGTATTGTAAGTGCTGGCGAGTGCTCAGTTTAAAGTGAACAGACTATATACACTTGAGTCGGCGCATTCGAGGCCTAGAAGCGATAAAGGCGACACAACACGCGCATCTACCCTCTTCCTAGCCTCTAGGCGCAAGTCACTGAACTGGCGTGCAGGCTTCTCGCCGACATGAGACTTCTAGGGATGTCCCTAGCATTTTATGATGTATTATTAAATATAAAGGTGTATTGTACACGCCTATACCTAGAGACAGGAAAAATTCGCGGGTTCACTGACCTCTAGGCTATTAGCCTCCATGAACAACTGTGTGCTCAAGAAGACAGCAGATGTACAATGTGTACAGTGAAATGGGCCTTCATTTAGTTACGTTTTTGATATTGACTCAGCGACTTTCAGGAACTGTCATAAGTAGGGACCCTTGTTTTTCGCGAAGAGGATTTTGTCCCAGTTTGTTTCAGCGCCTTACGTGCACATCTGCAGTTCTGTTTCATATTTATTGGCAGACTGTCTGTGGCTATCATTTGACAGAGCCAATTACAATGATGTTCCCGCAACACCACACGTCTGTGATTTTCCGACAGAATCCCAAGGCTCGTGAGAGTTAAAATATCCAATCACCGACCACGGAGCAGAAACGGCACTGAAACAAAGTGAGGCAAAATTCTTTTCGCGAAAAACAGGGGTCCCTAGTCATAAGAGTCGAGGGCCAATTGCGAAAGTTACACGAATATATAGTAATCACAATTATAGGTTGTTCTCGAAAGAAAACGCGAATTTTTCAGGTCGCTACCTATACCTTTTACAATATTCTGCACCAAGATCTACATACATAAAAAATACAGCCAAATCTCACATTTTAATCATTTTCGGCCGCTAGGAAATATGCTTTAATGACTGGTGGTGAACGTGATATAGGTATACACACGTACAACGTACTTCAAATGCTATTCCTAAGCAGACATCACTCACGTAGTATGAGAAGTTTTCGAGTAATTGCAGACGGCCACTTCATGGCTCGGCATCAGTCGCTATTTTGAATTTTAATATTTCTCGCAATGTTTTGAAATAAAGAAAAAAATGTAACATCTATGGTTATTAAGCAAATTATACTTTCATTGCACTGCCATACAGGTATCACGATTGAGCTGTTAACGCATGCTTATGCCGCAATCAGTCCAGAAAACTGTAAATATTAAAAAAAATAATATGCTAAAAAATAAATACTACACTTATTGCGGCATAATTTTGCGTAGATACCAGAAAAATTAGCATTTTCATTTGGACACAAGTTAGAAATCCAGCAACTGTAAGTTTGTGTAACTTTTGCGATTGGCCTTCGACTTATGGAGTCAGCGAACCAATAATATAATTGTAACATAGCTGGCCTTTATCGCTGTGTCACCGAGCAACTAATGAGCAACTACTGTATTCTTGAGTACACATATATTCTTGCAGGCTAACCTACATGTCAATGATCCCGCGAATTTTTCCCGTCTCTACTTACCTGTTCTGCATAACAATGAGAACAGAATTTGCAGTATAGTTACAGATTTTACATTTTTACTTTCAGAATAATAATAAAAAAAACGCGAAAATGGTGTTCATGCGGTCCTTTCATGGTGTTAAAATATTACTGCAGGATCTTACAAAGGGTATGGGCTCGTAAAATACTCCTTATCTTTAATATTAGGTTATTAAATGATAGGGGTCGCCACTGAATGCCTCATAGGGGCATTCTACCAGGGAAAGCCCAGTTCAGTGACTTGTGCTAGAGGCTAGGTTGAAACGTAAGAAACATGCTGTGTCGCCCGTAACGCTTCGGCACGTCTAGGTCTCGGAAGAGAAAAACACGTCCCTCCAAGCGGCTACAGAAAAATTCTATATCTTATATATAGATATACTTTTGTTTTACAAACCTTAAGTAAATTGTTACAGTTCTGATTGCAGTTACGTTTTACCTGCTGGACACGTGTAATGCAATGTACCTCGACATGTGTTGCTCTAAAATGAACCCGATATGTCCATTTCAACGTATGAACAGTAAATTTTGCAATGAATTGTGACCGATATTGCATAAAAATTACAACGAGAACACAAACAGCTGACAAAATTTCCTTACGTACACTAAACTAAATATATTTGATATTACATATAATTTAGGAGATTTTTTTTGTTCTAATAGTTAAAGAAAAAAAGACATTAAAAATCAAAACGTTATGGTCTTTGTATTGCATAAATATATTAAACCAAATACTTTATAGATTTAACTAGTGTGACTGAAGAGTGAAAAGTAGGGACCTCTTGTTCTTCGCGAAAAGAAATTTGCCCCAGTTTGTTTCAGTGCTGCCTTACACGCACATCTGCAATTCTGCCTTATGGTTATTGGCAGCGAGTCTGTGTGAAGAGCCGTAGCTCATTTGACTAAGCCAATTACAATAACGTCTCTGCAACACAACACGTCTGTGATTTTCTGGTCGAATCTCAAGACTCGTGACAGTTAAAATATCCAATCGCTGACCACGAAGCAGAACTGCAGATGTCCACGTAAGGCACGGAAACAAAGTGAGGCAAAATTTTTTTCGCGAAAAACAGTGGTCCCAACTGATAAACACTTCAGTAACGTGCTGTTCTGCAGCAGCTGACTAGCGAGTGACTTCTCGCCATAATTCTGACGAGTACCATCAAGCTGCTGGCTCATACGGCTTGAGCTCGCCACACGTGTTTCCCTGCTGTATTATTACATATTCTGTGCTACCGTGTCAGTAACAACACCGAAGGCGAAGTAATATAACGTAAATACTGAGCGTTACGTAATGCACAGTTAGGGGTTGTTTTGTAACATCCACGGGCGTTTATGAAAACTCACTCGGGTATGGTGGACAAGACAAAATTTCACTTCAGGTGTGCAAAAGTAACCCAAAAAAAGTAACCAGAGTAAAGTTTACTCGCGTCAAAGAAGTCAGGAGAGCAAGCCCCAGATCTACTCCTCGCTACCCTGCTATCGATCAGTGTAAGCGGTTGTTCGCCAACTAAAGTCGCTGTTCGGTGGTAAAAAAAAATATATATATAAACAGTACTGTCGGTGTCATACGTCTAGTAGGCTGTCCCCACCCCCTCGAGACATTTGAGTTCTGGAACATTCTGCCCACGCCGCAAACATCGACTACCGGCACCACGCCGTTTTCTGAAGCGCACAAACTGAAACTACAACGATATGAAACTGAGTTCAAAATATTGAAGAAAGCCGCAGTAAAGGAATAACATATGCCGTAAATATCAAGAATCAGTACTCATCGTGTACCGCCCAAACTTTTGATTCTAGAGATATAGTTTATTAATGAAAAATTATTCTATAGACGTTAGAATTAGTCGTACATAAAGAAAATTGTAGTTTTATAACCTCGAAAATGTAATTTTTTTGTTTGGTTGGTTAAGTTAGGTTAGTTTAAGTTAGTTTAGGTTATGTTAAGTTACTTTACTATACAGTTTTCCATTTTTTTGGTTAGGTAATGTTAGGTTGAGTTACCTTACTTAACGTAACGAAAACTGGAAAACTTAATAGTTAAATAACTGAACCTAACCAAAACTAACCTAACAAAAATGGAACATTTATTATCTAGAAAAATACAATTTTCATTACGCACGACTACTTCTAATGTTTATAGAAACATATTTCAGTAATAAACTATACCTCTAAATTCAACAGTTTGGGCGGTACACGATGAGCAGCGATTATTGATATACCCCCCATATGTAATATAAATACATTAATGTGTAGAAAATGCACTACTAACGTTGCATTTAGTGAAATATTTACCATGCATATTTTTTTTTTCACCACCCAGAACATTACATGTGTTCATCACAGCCTTGGTGACTGACAAATCCTTGTCACGTGACAGACAGACAAAACCTGCCTTGCTACAATTTATTTAAACCACAATACATAAAAATAAAACCCTCATTGCGATGTGACACTAGTGACAGGGAGGTTTGTACCACCATGTACATTACACTTAACCTGCTTGTAATTAAAATGTTTGTTTGAAGGGCAACTAGTGAATGTTTTTCCTTGTGTTGCCACACCCTGTATCACACGCACGTGCCTGGAACTTCAACCGCGGCGTTCAGCAACAATATTAACTCTTCCTGCATGACCGAGTTCAAGGTAGCACCGCAAGGAAAACTTGTGCATTAATTTCTATGTGCTGATTAATAACCAGTCACCGGCGAACAAGTTTTATATGTTTCATACAAATATAAAGCGTAAAACAATTCACAATACATCATCAATTACTAACGGCTAGCTTAACTTCTTACGTGAACCGCCTACGTAGCAGGCATCAATGACTTTAAAAATGAGGAATCAAAGTTACAATGAATGTATTATCAGTGACACAAACTCTGTCAAACAAATAGCATTCCACGTAAAATGTATTTATAAATATTATGATATATATCATTTCAGGGGAAAAAATATATTTTACTAAAGGCGATGATGAAGGTGAATTTGCAGCCCGGTGGCAGGTTTGAACCTCAGAGGAAACACATGAGACGCGATGAAAGGACAGCACAACACCCAGTCACGAACCCGGGACAGTGGTGTCTTAAGGCCTACTATGACAAGCTCACCACTTACACCATCGCCTTGCGTCTGCCTTCCCTTAGACCGGCTATTGCAGAGGCTGGAGTTCTCGCCACCCAGGGCGAACCGGGTTTGATTCCCGGAAGGGGGAGGTCACAGATTCTCGCATGTGGGAATCGTGTAAGACGATGCCGCTGGTCGGCGGGTTTTCTCGTGGAACTCCCGTTTCCACCGCCCTTTCATTCCGCAGTTCCATACTCACATCATCTCACCCCTCACCAGCGCTGATACCGAGCGAGGAAGCACGACGGCAACACGCTGGACTCGCATTCGGGATTACTCGGGTTCCATTCCCGGCTCCAGCCATCCTGATTTCGGTATTCCATTGATTCCCGAGATCGCTCCAGGCGAATGCTGGGTTGGTTCCTTAACAAAGGCTATGGCTGATTCCTCTCCCAGCTCCTGACATTGTCCTACGTTGTGTCACCGTCTATAATGACCTCGCTGTCGACGAGACGTAAACCCCAATTACCTTACCAACGCTGAACACCTCGAAGTGAAATGCGGACCGGAATCTCTTCCCCCTCTTCCCCTGGACAACTTCACTTAGGTGGCCGCCTGCTCAGCCCGACGAACGGTTTGCAGAGCTTTGACCGTTACAATCTTATTCTGAAACTGTCCACAGCGCATGAGTGATTTCTGCTTAGGAATTTGCCTTGCAAAATGACGAAAACACCGATGACCCATAAGCAGGGCTAGGAAAACTTCGCGAGTTCAATTACTTGCATGCTAGAATACAATATCCTATGCTTACTCAAGCCCCGTGTATTAGTTCATTGTCTGCTGTCTGAATGAGTAGCAGGTAATGGACAAATGGCAGGGCTTCGGTATGCACAGAATAGTGGATTCTAGCATGCTGCTCGTTGAACTCGCGAAATATTCCTAGCCCTACCCATAAGGAAAGCCTAGGTAGAGGCTCAAAAGATAATTTCAGTAATAGACAATTCTAAATGACAAGAAGTGCAGGTTATATAAGAACACTGGAAGAAAGCCTAGTACTTGAAATTTAAAGCAAGCAAGAAGAGGCAAGGGGAAGAATGAAGCAAAGGTATGCTGTGTACTGTATTACATTTTGCAAGTAAAGTCGGTTACACAAATAAAAATTTTATCATTGACTTTTAACATTTGACGTTAGATAGCTTTCAATACACGGCTTCTTATGGAAACGTAAACAATGTAATCGCCAAACGTGAAGTCAAGCAGTCTTGACTTAAGGTTTCCGACAAACTGAAAACCGAAAGTCAAGATGGCCGTTTGCAAAGAATCAGCTGATTACGTATGTTATAATGAAAAATCATTATTTCTGAGCATCCTTTTACTATCTAGCATTGGGATTTCATAAAAAAATGTAACACGTACGTCTTAATATAAATGTATTTGGAAAATCTTGTACATAGCATTTAAGAAGTGTTTGTAAATTAACTGTGAGTTTCGTCAATAAAGACGGCGTTACTTGTGTGTTCTGCAAAATATTATCATAAATAGAAAATATTTCAATTACTGGGCTTATTTTTGAAATATCTACGTGATATGCTCTTATGGCAAAAATATAATGATTTATATCACAATATTTTCGTTGAATAAAAAAGGTTCCCAAGCGCTTTTCAACTATTGTTTCTTTAACTTTACGTTCGTATTGTGTATTAACAAAGTGCTTGTAGTATCGGAAACGTGAAGTCAAATGGTAAAGTAATCAATTGTGTATAGACTGTAAGGGTACAGAGCAGGCGAATGAAGGGAGCGCTGGCTTTCGCGCCATTAAATATGTTTAGGAATAGCATGCAAAGAAATTTACACGTGTTTATACCTATTTCAGGTTCACTACTACTCAATAAAACATTCCTTTCTTCTGCAGCCGAAAATGGCGGAAATATAAGTTTTTGTGGCCTTAGGCATTACAATCATGGCGCAGGATCTCTTAAAAGGCGTGTACAATACTCCTTCATCAATAATGTCATGTATTAAAATGATAGTCACACCACTGAGTCTCACGTATAGAGTTGTTGGCGAGAAGACTGCATTCCAGTTCAATGTCTTGCGCCTAGAGACTAGGGTGGAGTGTGATGCGTGTTCTGTGTCGTCCTTATTGCTCCCACAATTCTAGGCCTCGAATACGCGAAATACGCTCACCCAGGCTGCCACCTTAAGGGGTATTGTTACCTACCACCATGGATTTATCTGTTTCTTCTCGATAACTTCTGTTCCAGTCGAGGTATCAAAATTTTTGACACGAAAAGGCATAGATACAAATTTAATATATTTTATTTAATTGCTGGAACCATAATATATTCATTATTTGGCAGCGGGAATCAGTTGAAAAGGAAAATTTGCTTTATTTACGGGAGCGACTACAGAGGCCTCAACATTAACAGAAACAATGCCATATGGATTCCAAAAGTGAATGAAACAATAAACTATACCTTGTCAGCGTGAAAAAGTAAAACAATGTGTCTATTCCCTGATTTATAAGAAACACCGTAAAACCGATCTGACAGGGATCAATCCCCCTTAAGGGAGTTCAAGTGGGAGAAAATGATAATTTTACATTGGTACGACATACCATAAGCACAGTCAGTTTTACCATAGTAACATTTCAAAGTCAGATTTTACATGTTTTTCGCTCTTAAGGGACCTGCCTCCCTGGAGGTGTTTTGCGCGTTGGAGGTTCAGGCGCAAGGCAGCAACACGAGCCACAAGACGGGCGCGCCTAGTGTCGCACTGCCCCTATGCGCAAGGCGCTAAACTAGCGCGCAGTGTACCCTTGTATCGCTGGAACTATGCGACTTCAGTTAACTCCATCATTGTATTGCTGGAAAGTATGTAACAAAGGTTCACTGCAGGGTCCTTAAGTTATTTTCTAACCAATCTGAGTGGTACATTTTGTAATACAGCTGTGCGAAATGGCCGTTTTTAGCCATGTGGGAGGACTCGGAAATAACATTCGCAATGCTCGTTACGTTTTCAAAGTATTTATAATCCTTCTCTGAAATGTGTTTCCTTTCGTAGGCAGGTACATCAAGAAAATGTATGACAGTTGTCCAAGTAAACTGATATTTCTAACCCACTGCAGCTCAGTTTAACAGCCAGGAAGTTGTCCAAGTAAACTGATATTTCTAACCCACTGCAGCTCAGTTTAACAGCCAGGAAGGCGGGCCACTTAAAAGCCGCAAAAACTAATGAACAAAATGAAAATGGAAAAAATTCACATTGAAACTTATCACGGACTACTGCTTAACGTATATATAATCCCATTACAGAGTATTTATGTATCGTAAGGAAACTGTTGAAATGTAGAATATATTTGCTACTTTTAAGATTTTTTTTAATACAAACATATTTTGTAACGGGTTTTTATGTATTCCAATGCGAATTGTTTTTTTTATAATTTCATTATGTTTATTGGTTTTTGCGACTTACAAGAACGAAAAGCATGCTAATTTTGACTTTGAAGTGGTATTGTGGAAAAACTGACAGAGCTAATTTTTTTGTAAGAGGAAAAATGCACTCCCAAGTAACATACCGGTACACGAAACTAAAGCTATTTCATACAAATATAACATTCTGATTTTTCTTCACTTGAACGGCAGTCGCTCTACGGACTCCCGGACTGAAAGTCTGTGTATCCGGGTGTTATGCCCTACCATCTCAGTATTTATTTATCTTTGCGACGTCTCGAGACACCACAATCTCCCCCCCCCCCCCACACACACCTATCTACTTTGTGCGCGCGTTCCAGATGGCGAGCGCTTAGGCGCAGACGTGGTCCAAGGAATGTCCGGAGGCTGTAAGATGATTTGGTAGATGAGCTGGGCGAAGGGGGTGGGGGCGAAGGACCAACCCTGCACTGCGTCCCTTGCCTCTCGGGCATAGATAGAATCTCGCCCGCCGCGCGCTGTGGTTTGGGTGTATTGTGAACGAGAAGGCAAGTATCGATATATCACACGAGGGGCACAGCATGCTCTGGTGCCCACCCACCACGATACATATCTACCCTCTCTATGTCCCGTGCCTCGCACACATTTATAGGGGGGGAGGATGGGTGGTAATCCTACGAGTCGGGGTTCTGTCGTTACCAAACACCTAAAACACAATTTATACTAAAGTAATCATAATTTTACGCATCGCCACTAAAAATGCATTTGATTGTGGTATCGGACGTTGTAGTACGTATTTTTAACCATTGTGGTATACCTGCTTACAGCTGTTCCTATTGAAAAAAGTAATTATCGACACTCCGCCGCAGGGTATATTACGCACAAAAACTCTCACCTGTCTGTCATATGCAGTATATAGGCTAAGTGTCTCAAGTTGGTTTTTTTATAACTGTTCTGGAGACTACCTCGTTCACACATTGAAACAGAAACACACTTTTAGTTTTCAGATACTCCACGATTAGGCAGACTAAAGGCTCGTACACAATTTAACACTTTTGCACCTGATTTTACGTTTTCGTCAAGCATTTCGTAAATACACAACACAGACGTAAAGCTACAGTAACGACCATTGAAAAACGCCAGAGAACACGTTTTCAAAATGGAAATATCATTACCTAGGCTATATGCCATACAATCACATCACGATAATATTCCGAAAATAAAACGCGATTAATAAACCATTTAAGGCCAACCACATTTTTACACAATTTGTATAAAACATCAACAATATCTATTTAAGATTCTTACGGTTCAAATTCGAGTTTTTAACTAACGCTATTAACAAGACTAATATGTGTGATATATAAGACACATCTGTTTCATTTTTCACGAAGTCCCAGTACTGCAAAATAAAACGAGACTTAGAAATTGAAATTTTTCTGTACCTATCTATTGGTTCTTTGCTAACGACCATCTTGCTTTTGACATCATGTTTTCAGTTTATCGAATACGTAATTCAAAGCTGCTTGACATTAGATTCGCCAACTCCATTGTGCACGACTCCATAAAGAGCCGTGTCCTGAAAGCTAGCGTAAAGTCAAATGCTGAAGTTTTCGATTGGATAACCACTTTTATTTACTGAGTAGTTAGACAGTAATCCCTGAACGTTATACACAAACCTTGTGTGGCAGAGAAAAATACTGATTTTATATGGAAAAAGTGTAAAATAGATTGCCACCTAAACTGTCAAAAAGAGTAATTTTTAATCAAGACGTACTTACCTTAAGGGGCCCGCCTCGTTGCCATAAAATCGCGCTGCAGCGTGTTAGAAGAATAAGTTTTACACCGAAACTAATACACGTGTGTTCACGCCGTTTGTCTACGAAAAGAACACACACTTTAGACGACTGCCCTTAAGTACTTTCAAGACAACACACGTATAAGAAATCCCCTTTCAGGACACGTCAAAATGGGTTAAAACGGGGTTTTCAGGCTGCTATAGCTGAAAATAGACTAACGTGATACATGTGAAACCACTTAAGGGTAGTCCATTTGACTTTAGTAACGTGATTTCGTAAATAAAACAACAGGGTCACCACTTAAAAGTCCAATAGGAAATTTGTTTTTTCGCTAAGACTGCACGCCTTACGCGTAGAGGCGACGCACCGTTGCATGGCCCATACGACGTCGTCCTTGGCGCCATGCCTCACTCACACAAACACATGTGCCACGAGGCGGGCCCCTTAAGGCGCCCGCCTAGTGGACGTGTGTTTGTGTGGGCGAGGAACGGCGTCAAGAGCGATGTTGACCGGCTCATCTGGTATAATAATCACCTCGACCGCAAGACAGTGAAACGGCGTGCAGTGGTATCGTAGATCTCTCGCCTGACTGACACTTTCAGCGGTGACCATCATCTTATTGGTGGGAAGTATTAAGCTAAGACAATTGCATGCTTCTACGTAGTTCCACGCGAAAATCGTAAGTAGTATTCCAGATATAACAGGTTGAATAGCTGTTTTTAGTCATTTTGAGGGGATCAGAAATGATTTTTATCTAATTGACATGATGCTTTGAAACCACCGTTACGTCATCGTTTGAAGTGTTTTTTTTTTTCATACACTGACACAATGGGCACATGTGGAATAGTTTCGGAAGCAAACGTATTTACGAACACACTGCAATGTATTTTAAGCGCGCGGAAGGCGATGCCCTTAATATTGAAGAGAAATGAAACGTATACACTACATTTCTAAAAGAGGCAGGAAGTTGAAACAGACTGGAAAGGAAAGTTTTGCAAGACAGTAACTGCTCGATTTACCGTAAAGAGTGTACAAATTTCGCCCTTACGTTTGTACACAGCTCGTTCATCTTCGTTCAGTCGAACGACAGCGATCGCCCTTGAACACGCGAGAAGACCGGAAGCTTTCAGCGGTCTATACAAGAACGTTGGTCTGGTCCGCCGAGTAATGGGACTTCTCCGCGGTCGTAAAGAACGTATTTCGTTCTGGTGAGGATACTCGACTACTCCCGTCAGTTTTAAGAGGCTGTGTCACTTCTTTCGTTAGCAATCATCATTTTCGTTTGTCAATAAAATATCTAGCAAATAACCGGCAATGTTTCCTTACAGAAACATTACATTTTACTATTAGGTTCGTATTATAGGATGAAATCGGTACTGGGAGTTATTTAGTGTTTATTATTTGGTGAGAGAGAATTTTTATCTTAAAATTTTAATTAGTTAAATTTTTTCATAGTAACAGGTCTACTTAATTTTTTTTCGAATACAACGTACGTAATGAAATGTAAAATAATTAGCTACATCCATATTGAAATTATTTCAATTAAGGCTTGTCAAATTTTTAATTAGGAAAGAATTTAGAAAAAATCCTCAAAATAAGAGACACGGGCTCTTGGCTCAAGCCGTCACAAGATTATTCGGAAAACTGCTCAGCGCGCATGAGAAATATCTGTTTAAAAACAGCATTCACAGAACATTACACGCAGGGTTCTCCCCAGCAAACATTTAGAACTGGGTGGTTTATGAGAGCAGCCGGGTTGATCGTGGAATAAGCTTGATGGTGTTGATTGGACTGTCTGTTTCTTAGCCGGGTGGTAAAGAAAACTGGCCTGGGGAAGAACACTGATTACACGTGTGTATAACCACTTCAGGTTCATCAGTACACATTAAAGCATATTTTATAGCGGGTTAGTGTTAGCTGGGGTTTTGGCGGTCTTTTTAAGCATGAAAATCTTAGTGCAAAATGTTTTAAAGGGTATAGATGTGTACAACAGTTGTTGGCGGGACAGACCAGAGACTTGCGCTTAGAGGTTGGAGTGACGCGTAATGCTCGTGATGTGTCTTCCTTATCGCTTCCGCACTTCTAGGCCTCAAACACGCCAAATACGCCCATGCAGGCGGTTACCTTAATGTTACACAGTGGTGGACAGCTTCAGTAAGTCCTGGCTGTAATTAAAGAGGCTAGATGTTGAGGCTTGACAACCTCCCAGCAGTAGGCTAATAAGACCAGTGAGGAGTCAGCAGTTAAGGTTCCTATCTACCTGCGCTTGAAACGCATTGCAGCGAGTTACCGGTAATCATATTTGGAAGAAACATCTCAACGCGCATTACGTTTGTACATCTATGAAATTGAAACACACTTCAAACAATGTTTCTATCAGTTTAAAAATTAGCATCCCTAATTGGCTACGATTTTCAAGTCCCTCAAAATGGCTGAAAACAGCTTTTTTAAACTGCCGTACCTAGGAAAATTCTAAGCGGATTCGAAAAACACAATAACAGAAATAGGCACTGGAATCTGAGCTATTAGTATCGCAAATAAAATAATACGTTCAAAGCTTGAAGTCTCATAGGAAAATGAATAATATTACAGCTCTGTGCGCCAGTTGCTGGGTTTGCGTGTACAGGCATCAATGCATTACATACGACGACCGACGTCACTCTTAACGCTGCATCTGTTTTTTGTCTCTCATACACCAACGCAGCCTACCCAGATAAGAAACTTAAGGGCTCTGCCTACCTCAGAGCTCCGGCGGCAGCAAGGATAGGACGTTACAGGTTAAATTATTATCCTAAATATCTCAGTCACTTTCAAACCTACATATATGCCACCACTGACTTTTTTGTTCAGTACGATACGGCCCACACTGCTACGGAATCTTTTAGCAAGTTATATCAATACCCTGAAAATTATGATCAAATAAGTGTTTTCGTGCCGATTAAACACTCGAAAACCCCGTACTCATAACATTATTTTCGCATTTTCGTTTACGAAGCAGTATTCTCCTCTTATCAATGCAGAAAATGGTTTCAATCCGAAAGCGATATCTCAAAGCGTGACAGAGTTACACGGAATTTAGTTTAACATGTAAAACCCTATCCTTGCTCCCGCAGCGCTCCGAGGTAGGCAGAAGCCTTTAAGCCTTCGGGATTAGGTACAGGAGGGCAGGTTCTGCCAATCAGCAGGCAGAGACGTGCAAAAACATTACGTTTGTATCGAGACTGCGACAAATACCGTTATGTACGGCTGCTCGTGAACGGCGTGGAAGTAGGGCATACTTAATTGTTCACATTTTGCTAGCAGTACCGCTCATCATTTAATTCAAAAGTGCTTGAGGATTTCAGAAGACAATAAGACGGCAATAGCTTCTATGAGAGTGCGCTGTTCTCAGGATGTGGATTGTAGGCTAATTATGTTTTAATTGAACTTATTCCACACTCGTAAAACCAGCACTCGTCCTGAAGGATGACAGACATTGACTAATCACTCGAGTGACTTATTGCTGTAAAGGAATAACTACGAATACCTCGCCAATGAAAGGGTGCTAGATCACTTTCGACAAGAATATAACGAAGAAAATAGGATTGGGAAATGTTAGTGTGTCTCTGTGGGCCCCAGTTTCATTTGCGCGGTTGCAACTGCAATGATATGTGATATACAGGATGTCCCGAAACAAACGCATAATAAGCACCCCACGCCAATCCTGGGCTAAAATGAAGACGAAAATGTTAGTAGCAAAATGTTGTTCGATGACATTTTATTTTCACAATGTGGCAACACAGCACTGTACATACTCCCCTCTTACTTGTCTTAATGCTACTGTTCTGAGCTGCGTGTTATTGGTGCAGGTCACGGCTGTAGAAGAACAGGTCTGGACACTCGCCTGGAAACTTGACCCCTTTGATGTTTGGCTGTAGTTCGCCAAGTTACCGAGAATGTGTGCGTGTTTGGCACTACTATCAGGGCGGTCGAGCTCAAACTCCGCCCACTTTCCTCTGTCTTTTTATAAAAACTTATTTTTTATCAATTTATGAAATGCTCCCTTAGCTCACAATCCTAAATTATGGCTTCAGCAATCTTTATTTACGTTATAATGTAAACACTGGAAAAAAGTGGGCGGGGTTTGAGCTCGACCGCCCTGATAGTAGCGACAAACAATCAAAACATTCTCGGTAACTAGACGAACTGCAGACAAACAACAAGGGTGTCAAGTAAAATACATTGGTAGATAGGCGAGTGTCCAGACCTGTTCTTTTACGACCGTGGTCCAGGTTAAAACCTTGATCAGTCCAGACATGATTCTATGTTTACTTATTATACGTGAAATAATACCTGATCGTGGAGCGCAAGAGGGGACTACCTCCGTACAGTGTTGCCATATTACGCACGTAAAATGTTGTCGTACAACATTTTGCCACTAACATTTTCGTCTCGAATTTAGCCCAGGATTCACGTGGTGTGCTTGTTCTGGACACCCTGTATAGTTGAGATTTAGTCGCACACATGCAGCGAGTCATGAAGATCCAGTGCCTCAGGTTTTGGTACAGTATAGTTAGAGACATTAAAAATTCGCGTTTTCATTTGGTAGCAGACTAAACTTCACTTTCATATAGGCCTACATAAAAGAGCATTATATGCGATTCAATTGGCCACGAACTTTTATGTGTTATCATTTACGTGTGTTACGTCTTTACAGAGATTGACCTCTCCACCGTGTAAGCATTCTCCGCGGCAAGTCACGACTATATCGGCCAGAGGGAGACGTCGAACGAGCCTATAGTCACTTGGAGTCTAGTCAGCCCTCAGAAAATAACGCAAATTTTGCATGTGTCTAAGAATAATTAAGTTGTGAGAACAACGGTAAAAAACACGAAAGCTGACATTTGGTACATAAATTAAGAACGGTGCTAAGTCTGAGATACTAAAAGTCCCCAAGGATTCGACATGAGCTAGTGCCTCCATCTTAGAGAACATTGCACCCAAAAACAGTTCTCGATCAATATCGGTATCAGTTCATTTTGGAGGTAAACTACAATATATTTATACACGTAAAGTGGATGGGGTTCAGAAGTGAATAAATAAATGTGGAATGGATTCGTACCTGATGCCAAATGGACTTCGCAGTAATTTACAACCTGCAGATATCAATAAACAGTGTACTCGTTTCATATCTGAAACTGCTTTTACTGTGAGTCTTTTTATTTTATGATATACTAACTGTGGCTGGGTAAATCTACATATGTATCAGTTGACCAAGAGCTCTAAAACAAATAGGTTTACCTTGTAGACGTGTGGATGGACAAGGCCTGACGACCTTCGATACGTAACGTTCGCCCACAGGCAGTTTGGCAGGGGCTGTATCTCCTGTGTTCGACTGGAAAAACGCCCCACTCATTATAGAACACTTACAGCGAAGTGGCGCAGTGGGAGCGCATTGGTAAAGCGCTCAGGATGTCCCGGGTTATATTCACAGGTGTTTGGCCATCCAGGGGGTCCCGGACATGAGCATGCTATTAAGTAACACTGATCTCCTCCCCAATAAGTGGAGGGAAGTGGTCCGGGGATCCTCCCCCGGGATAATAGGTATTTCAAAGTGTAAAATGGTGATATTTAAGCAGTTTCCTGAAGGTAAAGGAAAGAAGGTCTGGACCATATTGCCATCCTACCCCTCTTGGCAACGTCTCCGAGACATCTTGATTTCGATGTTTTTCCGAAGTCACTCCAATTGAATATTGGAATGGATCCTAACTATAGACCATGACCGCATTCTTTCTTGTTTCTTGTCCTTATAGTATGTATGATGTGTTCAGATTTGAAAATGTTGCTCTTGATCATAAGCGTATCGCAGTTCAAAAAAAAAAAATAATAAAAAAAAAATAAAAAAAGTGAAAATGTGCGCAGAGCAAAGAAAAAAAACTGCACCTCACTAGCATCCAACACCCAGCTGCAGACGGTCCAGACTTTTAGAATAAACATTCAACGTGTATATGCATGAACTTCGAAGGGATGATATGAGTTATATACAAGTTTGCGTGTCACCCACCACACCGCTACGACCATGCTGTTAGTTCGAATCTTCCGACGCTAGAGTGATACACCGTCGTCTACTGAGAATAATCGTTTACTCTTCAGACAGTTAAAACGCATGTTTTAAGACTTGAGCAGCAGAACTAACATTTTAAATTGCTTTAAATCGAAGCGTACACAGGAGGATTGTTACTCTTTAAGGGTGATGCCTACCTTAGGGTCCTGGCGAGAGAAAATTCACGTAATGACATGTTAAATTATATATGGTCGGATTCCGCCACCTGTCGGACATACGAATATGCCATAAGTTACTTATGAACAAAAATATCAGTACGGCCAACAATATTTTATTACCTTCCGAGCTAGTTTTTTAATACCCTGTAAACTATGTACGAATAACTATTGTAGCGGGCCTACTAGCGCTTAAAAAGTGATTAAATATAATGTCCAATGTAAATACAGTACATTATGTGAGAATAGTCGTAGAGATCCCGTTGAAATTTCATTGCATTCAGCATAGTTTGTTTAATCTCACCCAATCACAATAATTTGTTTTACGTAATTTATATTCAATTTAGTTTTGGATACTGGCGAGAGGAGTTTTGAATTGTTTCACGGCCACTTAACCCTCAACGCAACAGGGAAGGAGAGAGAAAGCTGTAAACATGAGATGCTAGCTGGTCCGAGACCTTGAATTGGTGTGGGAAACAGAATTTACAGGCTGGAAGTAGGCCAGCACAGGAGCGTGGCTTCACCTATCCCCTGCAGTGAAATGTAATATTAACTTGATTATTAGTCATCGTAAAGAGCCCAAATGTTGAACATATGTTCGAGTATATGTTAATGTCAACCTGTGCTAATTTTGAAAATAAATCTTAAACCGATACGGAGGAAAGGCCGGATTTAGTTTTGTCAGCCGCCCAGAGAGACTGCGATTGGTTGGGTGATAAGGGGGGAGTTTTTTCACAGAAAGAGCCGCGAAAGCGTCTGTTAGGGAGCTTAAGGGGAAGGGGGGGGGGACTCTCGTCGTGACCACCACGAGATGTGGTCGTGCCTGGATTCGTCGCTGGTATTCGCGGGAGTCCACGAATTTATTTGGACTCTGGCTGTGGCTGTCACGAGAGGTGGACGGGCAACAGACCGCGGATGTTTGGGAGAGCCCGCATATTGGATTAAGATTTACTTTCTTCGTGGTCATCACCAGGGTGTTGACGTACACACGGTTGCCGCGATTGCAGGCGTGGTTGCCCGCGAATTCCGGACGCGTCTATATTTTAAGACTCGTTTCTCGTCACCAAGGGTGGACGCTATGGGGTCACCTTTTATTGGAGACGCGGAGATGTGTGGTTGTTTCATAGAGGAAACAAACCGGAGCTTTCATAAATATAACACACCTAGAATATCTCGTGGGACTGATAGACAGAATTCTGAGTTTCTAAAGTACCATCAAAAAAGTAAACAATTTCGGTGTTTTTTTCTTGGCTTGTGGGTGTGAGCCGCGTCTGAAGATGGCAGCTGCAACGACTGCCGAAACGTCGCAAGACAATCTTCAGACGCGGCTCACACAGCCAATAAAATGCAGACAACGGCCGCGAAAGCCTGCGATCTATTTTAATTTCGGTGTTAATATTCATTACTACTAGCACCTACCATAAAAACGAACATTTATCAAATTTACATCAATGCATTATCTCCAAATAACATTTTTTACATTAAAAAAAATCCTACAACAATAACTTCGTCTTTTCAATGCAAAAATTGTTTTTGTCCAAAAGTAATACCTTAAAAGGTGACGTAAATCCGTAGCCAGGGTTTCGGAGTCGCTTGTCCAGTATTTTGTAGTTCACCATATAATTGCACTGTTGTTTTAACCTACAAGTGGAACATTGTTTACGCGTCATGTAATTATATAATTTATAGTTCACGTTCAATTAAATCCTTAAAGCAAAAAAAACGATATTCACAGCAGTTGTTTATTGGCTGTACTTAACAAAGTGGTGCAAAAAATTGTTCGCGAAAATTTCCGGACCCCTCGGCGATGAGCCGGCTGTGATTGTTTGGGCGTTGAACAGGTGTTAGGAAACTCGCGAAGCAGACAAGTGACTAGGGGACCGATCTAATATCACTTTTTATGGGTGCAACGCAAAATTTGCACCTGCGTTGTGTCTGCTTGTGCTGCAGTGGAATTAAATACTCACACAGTATGATTACACCGACACACGAAACTGCAGTTTCGGAAACCTGTGTATCGGAAACTGCTGTTTGAATGCAGTGTAAGCGGCGCGGAAGTGAGGTTTCATTGCCGAAGGAAATCTGAGTTTGTAATTCAAGTTTCGTGACAAAAGCTAAGATTCGTATACGGTGTAAACGCCTAAACTTAGGTGTCCCTTAATTTTGGCCAGAAACGAAGTACTATGGCAGTTGGTTGAAATATATTGTATTGTGTTGGAAATGCAAAGTACGTAAAACGTTAAAAGTTAGTATGATAGTAGCTATAGTATAAACAAACAAATTTGAGTATTGAGAAATTAGTAGCAACTGAAATTTCACAAATGCAAATAGGTTCACTATGAGCTAAAATTGTCCAATGGAATAGGTAAATAAATGAGTGTGATTTCTCTGATATTCTATCCTTTTCCGAATTGTTTGCTTTACTGTTCAAATTTGAATAAGTCTTAACTTATTTTGACACTTACAGTTGTTTCTGACATACTCAAGCTTAAGTTTTCCTAACTGACATTTCACATATGGTATAAGCACTTCCTTGGAAGCTCATCTTACACAGTGGGGTTTCGGGAAACTGAACTTTCGTGTGTCGGTGTAAACATACTAACACAAAGCAACAGAAGACCAATTTTACATGCTCTGCGCTACATCGGTGCAAATATCAGGTAGTGAAATTTAATCAGGGCTCAGGAAACAGTGCTACTGATCGACGAAGCGACGAAGGATTAGCATAGCGGTAAATAAATCTACGAGTATAGTGCAACGACGGGAGTGCAGGAAAGACTGTTTCGGTTTTGGGTACAATGTCGACATTTAGGGTGAACACTTATATGAGATGGAAAGCTAATATGAATACTGGGCTTGAGATAAAGACAAACAATAATAATAATAATAATAATAATAATAATAATAATAATAACAACGCGGTATAACAAAAAACAAATTTATAACTATGAATACTGAGTATAAATATTGAATGATGTAGCCCACTGGGAACAGTATAAAAGTATGCAAGATTATTTCATTGTACCAGTTTTACATAAAAGTAAATCCTGACAAAGTGTACAATTGTGGACATACGCCACTGAGATATATGTCATCCCAGAAACCTTAGAATGAGGCTAAGAAAAACTAACAACGCAATGGCGTATGTCCACAATAGTACAGTAGCCTATGTCATTATGTCCCATTGAGAAACATTCAAAGACATTAAGTAAACCCTCCATCCCAACATTGCCTGGTAAAGCCTAGAGTGAAATCTCGCAAAATTATAAACTTTGTCGTGCGTAAATATAGATACAGTGTGTATATTTCATAGTTCTCAAAATATAAGGTGAAACATTCGCCTCCATTGTGGATTTACTTGTTTCTATAACTTCTGTTTGTGATTTATTCTTCTATATTTGGCAATGATAAGATGTAGAATAGAACTTATCATAAATTTCACATATAATTTTAATAGAACACTTTAATTAATATGCCTTTGTAATATCGCAACGTACATATTTTTAAAGTCAATTTTTGCAATTCCTCAAGGAAACTAAACTATTCTACGTACTGTAATAGGAAAATGTAAAAAAAAAAAAATCTTAAACTAAAGTTATTACAGTAGCGTATATTTATCCAATATGGCAGCGGACACTTTATTGTGTGATGCCACAGTACAATATATTTGATAGTTTTGTTACTATGCTTGCTGTGAGAACGACGGTGATAGTTCGAGACACTGGTAAATCGCGGGAAAAGTTGATAGTTTGCTAGGCTCCAACATGCTATGTATAACACTGAATGTTTGGCACCTATATTGGCTATCGTTTATATGAAGCACCGTGTACCTCTACAACAGACCCAATTAGAACTGTACAGTTTTAACACAGAACGTGTGTGATTTGTTAGAAAACTGTTCACACGTGTCACGATTGAGATATTACAGTTTATTGGAGACTATGTTAAATATTTTCGCTATTTTCCAGTGTCTCTAGTGATAGTACTTATCCTGGATACATGGCAAGAAAAAGTATAGGAATTAACGTGTTCAATTATTTTAGGTAGGGCTCAGTCATCTTTCACGATATCTCTTTCGGGCGGAGATCATTTTGTGCACTGAGAAGAATATAATGCACCGTAAAAAAATGTCCTAAAATGTTTCAGAAGTAATTAACCTAAACGTAATATGGGGCAGTTACCATACTTCCGCCTTGTAAATATGCAAACTGTTACAAATGTTACAATACAAGTCTGGTAACTTCAGCATACATTTGACTGTTTTATAAAAAGGTTTAGTAGTGCTACCATGAATGTCTGGGAAACTATTCTACCATACCTACTTTCTTAGCGCTCCTATATGACCGTGTGGTAAATTTACAAACTATTTTAGAGTGTACATAAAACGTGGGGAAAAATTATGAGCAAGTATTTATGAGTGTTTTCCGGGAATGGAAAACTAATTTTTAAATAGTTTTTTTTACAATCGTCAGGGTATTTAAAAAACAGCTTAAATGTCCTATAATGACGCGTGGGAACAAGGGTAACGTAAGGTAAGTGGACTATACGTGCCGTCAACAGCGAGGCCGTTAGAGACGATGAGACACAACCCTGTACGACAGGAGCTGGGAGAGGAGTCGGCCATGGCCTTTTTTAAAGGGACCATCCAAGCATTTGCCTGAAGTAATTTCGGGAAACCACGAAAAACAGAAATCATGAATGCTGGAGACGGGGATCGAACCCGGGTCCTCCAGAATGCGAGTGCAACGTGTAACCGTGGCGCCACCTCGCTCGGTTTGGGGCGCATGGCAATGAACAAAAGATGTATGACCAGGGGTGGGGAAATTTCGCGAATTCGATTATTTACATGTTAGGATCAAACATCCTATGCATACTTAAGTCCCGACCAGTGGAACAGCAGATGTATAGACAGGGCTTGAGTACGCATAGAATATTTGATTCTAACATGCAGACAATTGAATTCTCGAAATTTCCCATCCCTTGATTTGACATATATTTAGGTTCGACAGGTGACTTGCCTCATACAATATAATCGTACATGAAAATTCCTATAGGCCTACTTGCTCTCGCTAGAGAACTAGGGTAGGCACCACACTTACGGAGAATTATGCACGGCCATTTTTTATTTACTGTATATTTTCCGCTACTAGTATTCCTGAAGGAATATCAACTTCTTCCATATTTCATGCTCTGAATGAAAGTGTACTACAAGGTTATACGATATTAAATAATGAATTACATCCATACTATCTGGCATTTGTTGTAAAATAAGACATAACACAATCTTTATTTCCATATAATACGGAAGTAATATGTTATCTAACAATGTAAAAGGTCGTAGTATACTAGATCACGAAATGTCAAACATGTTGGTACCCCTTCCGTAATGCTTGCGGCGGGAACAAAATACTTCAATTTAATGGTGGTCGCGCACCATCCCCCTTGAAAGGTGTTCACTTTGCCGTGAACAACCTATACAAGAAAACATGCAGGCAAAGACAGCTGGTCCTTCACCCGCCATGCATACTAATGCACGCAGACAGACAGGAAATAATATTTCAACGCTCAAAGATATATTCAGCGCATTACGTAACCGTGTTACGGATATTTGTTTGCATTACACTTTCGACGGGCTGGCCCATTTGTTGTGCAGTTGTGGCAGCTGTAAGATGAAGAGACGTGAGGGCTGGCCGGAGGCGGTCGCGCTGAAGATCAGATCAGGTCCGGTCTCGGGTGCGCGCCAGTTGCCCCGAGGGGCCCGAGTTATGTGGCAACAGCGCGCCCGGTGACACGACGTTTGTCAATAGGCCAGGTCCCTCCCTCCTTTCACCCGCCACCAAGGGCAGTGCTAGAGACGTTGCCATGTTTAGTCGCATCAAACCTCGTCCAGCCGACAACGATACAAGGCTGTTACATTAATGCTCGGTTTCTGTCGCCATATTGAATTTTATTATTTTTCGCTATTTTGGAATTCTGAAAAGAAAAATGTAAAATCGGCGAATACACCGCAAATTCTACTCATTTTGCGCTAAAGTACAAACATGGCAATTGAGCTAGTAATGTATACTTACGTCGCAATCAGTCGGGCAAATTAAGAACATAAAAAAATTTGCCACACACACTGCGGCGCAATTATAAGTTAACAGCTAAATCGCAATGTCTGTACTGTAATGGGCGGGAAACATAATTTGCGATATAATCGCATATTTAAAATTTTTCTTATCAGAATTTCAAAAAACGCGAAAAATAACCAATTTCAATACGGCGGCTAACACCGAGTCTCGTGTTGGCCGTTGGCGCGTTCGAAGCTTACACTGTAAAAACGTTAAAAACGTTTTGTGTTTGCACAGAAAATTCTTCGCAAACATTAGGTTCCATAGTACCTGTTGAAACACGTTTGAAAGATTCTTGCAATGGGGGTAGGGTAAATTATTTAGTGAAATATTGTGGACATACGCCCCTGCAGTGTATGTCGTCTTAGAAAACCAAGAATGAACCACGGAAAACAATTAAGGAAATAACAAGCTGAATTGACTGTACTCAACACCTAAAAAATTCCGAAAGGAATTGTGCCAAATCAAAAAAGTAACAAGAAAATGAAAAATTAACAGTTCAAAACTAAATAATGCGACAAGCAAAGAAAAAGTGAGAAAACACACGACACGTAAATCAAGCCAGCACAGACGAAGATGTTGCACACTAAACTTAGAGCATGGATAACTAGAGATAGCTTGGTGCCTTTGTTGTGAAACCTACATCTAGCGATATGCAAAATATACGAAAACCGCTACTAAATAATTAATGTTGCGATATCCCTTTATAAAGACCTTGAGAAATGAGATTCACAGACTATTGAATCTTTTACAATCAATACACAACATATTTGTTTTTATTCATTCTTTAAATTACTGGAAAACGAAAATGCCAAGAAAATGTAAACAGAACATGTAAACAAACTCTTATTTTACACAAAAATGAACGAGCATAGATGGATGCTGGTAATATGTGACAGCGAATCATCCTGCATATGTTTCTTTAAATGTGAGTGATATTTAAATATAATATGCTCACCGCTATGTAATAATAATTATGAAACTTGTTTCGCTCGGTGCCCATCAACAGCTGATTAGATCTAGGAATCACTTCACAGCATGTAGAGGGATAGGCAATCAGCTATATAGTTGTTATCTATGCTCTAAGCACACTAAACATGAAGGCCCAACAGCTACGTTACTAAGACTACGTGAAACAACAATTAAAATACTGAAACAAAACTCTACACGGATAACTGAATGACTCAGGCTGAAGTTTTATCATGCCCATGCTAAGCTATCCCACGAACGACAGAACTCATCTGACAGTTATTCTGTTGAAATGATTTCTGCAGCCCGCCGTGAATCATTTTTTGGTTCCAGGACGTATCATGTTCCTAACATAGATTCCTCGTTATACGCTCATTCAGTAATTTGAAAAATTGTTTCACCAAAACAAATGTGTTTAATTTCTGAAATAAAATTTACCATCAGTAAAGAAATTGCACTTGTTCATAGGATAAACTACACCAACGAGCATTCATGTGTACAGTTTCAACTACGTTAAAAATCTACATGTGTTAAGAATTTAGACGGGCTTGCTAAGTCACGTGACGACGTTTTTCGAGCACAAGGTTTACAATACAAGTTCGCCTACAAGCATCTGAAGGTTTAAAAATGGCGGGAATTAAAAACGAGTCTCTGTATTTCAAACATTTGTTAAATAATTTGTTAAATGTGACACCTGCAGATTTTATTCCGCGTTATTTATTTTTTCACGTTACATAAAATATCCGTTCGTGCTTCTTTCTTCCAAGGGCCGGAAGGAACGGAAATATCTCGAGAAAACCTACCGCCCAACGCCAGCGTCTGCCACGCGATAAATCTGTCCCCATCGGGAGTTGAACCCGAATCGCCTTGGTGGGAGGCGAGTGCTCTAGCCACTGCACCGACCACGGCTTCACTCGTAGACAACGAACGACCAATAGAGACACGGTTTGTCTTGTGAAAATATTGTTGCAACTATTTTTTTATGCCTTACGTGCACATCTACAGCTCCGGTTCACGGTCAGTGATTATTTTTAACTCAGCGTCTCAGAGTTCTGCACGCGAATCATAGACGCGTGGTACTGTAGTAAACTTACTCTCATTGGCACAGTCATACGACAGACATCTCTGCATAAAGATTCACCACTAGTGGCGGTGTAAGGTATTCTTGTAAGAAAAAAAAAGGGGGGGGGGCAGGATCGTTGACAAAAATTTGTAACGACTTATTAAAGCGGTGGCCCTCCTCCCCTGCGGAAAAATTCGGATTTTAGTGTGCAAATTGGTGCTATTTAAGTGGTTTTCGAGTAATAACTATTGCATATACAGCTGGCAGAAATTGATATACTTTTAAATATTAAAACTTAGGGTGGGTACAAATGCCAATACTGTCCCTCCCCTCTGTTCTATTGGAGGCAGGGGCGCAGTGTCCCACTATCCCCCTCACCGTTCCCACTGTCAATATTCACGAAGGAGAGATGCAGGTGTGAACGCAAAACAATGAAAGATGTATATTTCCACCAGGATTCAGCGAGTGTAACAATGCAGAAAGTAGGGCTGGTACTCACGGGCGATGTCGAAGTACCGCGCCTCCTCCAGCAGCAGGTCGAGGTCGGAGAAGTTCTCCGGTATCAGCAGCTTGGAGTTCCTCATGAAGTTGAGGATGTGCCTGAACATGCCGCCGTCTCGGTCGATGAAGTAGTGCTGCTTGAGGGAGTCCAGCACGATGGGTATGCTGCCGTTGAAGAGTTTCGCGAGCCGAGAGTCGGGGTATCTGCAACAACACCAGCAAGTCACAGGCCTCTCTTCCCGAGGTCATTACAGACTGTCATACAGGACTTGACAGGATAAAAGAAGCCGCCAAGGACACAGAATTGAAGAATTGTTCCAGCATTCGGCGGGAAAACACGCAAAACCGAAATCAGTATGTCTGGAGCTGAGGATTGAACCCGGGTCCTCACAAATGCGAGTCCAACTTGCTGCCGTTGCAACACCTAGCTCAATGAAAAGTGTTTGGTATAAAATTACTCTTCCTCGTCGGCACTTGCGAAAATCCGTGTTCGAATACCGGCTGTGTGGTGTGTGGGTTCGTTGTACCAGACCATTTTTCTTATAAAAAAAATCACGCAGTGTACACAAATTGTAGGGCCTACATGACCAAGTTCCTTTACATCACCAGTAGCACCAACACTGAAAAAATTAAGATACAGAAGAAGGGAATGGGAAGGAAAATGGTCTTCAGAAATTTGACTGGCTTTGAAAAAGATGTAACTGAGGACGAGGCACATAGCATATGTGTCAAGGTTACAAGTTCTGCACAACTTTTAAATTTTTTAAATTCGGATTTGCTTATAAGGTATTCCGGGGAAGGATCGTCAGCGACAACTAAGTTTGTATCCAAATAATCAGTACACGCTTACTAGCCCCTGGTATATACGAGTCAAAAATATTTGGACATATCAGTAGGGTCACGATTTTGTCGCGAAAAGATTTTTGCCCCACTTTGTTTCAGTGTCTCTCGTGCACATCGGCAGTTCTGTTTCAAGGTTATTGGCAGCGCGTCTATGTTCAGACACGTTTCTCATTTGACTGCACCAATCAGAATAAGATTATTGTGAGTCTGTACGTCTATAATTTGCCAAGGCTAGTGAGAGTAAAATCATCCAATCACAGACGATATAGCAGAGCTGCAGGTGTGCACATGACGCATCGAAACCAAATGTTGCAAAAATATTTTCGCCATAAAATCGTGGCTCTACATATCAGTATCTTACACTATGGATGCAATATCAGTAACTAGCAGAAAATAAATATAATTCAAAATGTGCTACGAGTAAGTTACTACATTCTACAATGTTTACGGAATTGTAATTTAAATAAAAAAAACTGTTATGAAATATTTTCAGTACTGACCTAATAAAAAAGACAATGAATAAAAAGCTTGGCAATGTTTAAACAAATAAATTAATCCACAATTATTTTTTCGGGAAATATTTATTTACAGGGCTTTGACGTACATTATATATATATCTGAAAGACAGTCCGAAAATATTTACTAATTTAACCCCTGAAGTACTACATAACACACACAAATCATCAAAATCAACTTAAGCCAACATGGCGGCTGAAGCTAGTATGCTGAAACACTTTACAACTTCATGTGCTTGTCAAGGGTAGAGCCTACGTGTACTACATTTATAATTCGGATAATGCTAGTATATACTTGGTGACGTCACAGTTGGTGGCAAGTACGGATATCTACATACTGGAAGAGAGTATGGATAAAGCCTATGAAGTGGATTCCACGAGTGCTCAGATGAATGTAAGGTCGGCCGCGAACACGCTGCTATGTATAAGTGGTTAAGGATAAAATGAGCACTTTTGAAACCCTATTTAGTTTTTTACTTTCAGATTATTTATAATTTTCGGCCACTTTTTAATACAATCAAAGCAACCTAAATGTGTAGGTAATAACTAACTCCAAAATGAACCTCTGGAGTAACAATCAATAATATACTTTAAATATAATTCTAGACAAGATGATCTTAAAATGTGCTCACTGTGCCGTGAAACACCTATAGAGGGGCGGATGCTTGGTCGCTGGACCAGACACGAGCCGACATCACTTCTCATTAGTGGTTGTAACGGCGTCTGACCGACCCACACCAGTGGCCCGACCCTAACGAGGCCGGGCTTATCAATTCCTTTGCCGCAACCTCCACCCTTCCCCCCTCAACACTAACATCCCAAATACCCGACACTACGACCTCTTGCCCCCGTCGCGTCTAGTGAACTGATCTTTCGTGTATCATAGTAGCTGCTGCTCGAGAACCTACTGTATGCCGTCTACAGTATAGGCTGTTTTCTGTACAGGTTTTTAGTGCCTCGCTCTTTAGTTCTGCCGTGGTTTATACATATATATATACTGAAATGAATAAATATACCAAAAATTCATTCTTACAGTTATTAACACTTATATATCATCGTTTGTATCTGAATTATTCTGTTACAATACACCAAACGGATTTTTAGATTTTTCTCCTGAAATATTACATATCTTATTAAAATAAGCCAAAATGAAGCAAAATAATTTTTGCTAGCAAACAATACATTATTTTTTAAAAACGCTCTGGCCTAATATTGTTTATCGTACGACTGTACATGGTCTCAAATTTTTTCAAAGAATTTGGTTAAAAAAAATTTGGGTTATTTGCAATTGTTTGAAGTAAATGAAGGATCATGGCCTTAAGGCCGCCGCCTATATGAGAGTTAGAAGCTATAAGGGCGACCATGTTGCGTGAATCAAATGTCACATCGCCACAACGCGCCTAACTTAACGTGCATGAATCCCGCCGAACCATTTTATTACGGGATTTTAAGGGCTTGTCCCTTAGTTTTTTTTTTTTTTCAGACTGGTGCCCACAACTCAAATAATTTTTAACCTAAAACACTGAAAACATTTGAAACAATGTACAGTAACACGATGCGCAGTATTATTTATTTAAAAATTATGTAACATTCGTCAGCAAAAAAAGTATTTTGCTTCATTTGGGCTTATTTTCACGACAAAACACGTGGTAATTTGGGTGACGAAATCTAAAAAGCCGTTCAGTACATAGCTACAAAAAAATTCACCTACAAATTATGACATATTAGTGTCAAAACTGTGGATCAAAATTCTGATATGAGTATTTGGTAGCAATAAAAATAAAATTTTCGAAATCACTGCAAAACTAAGGAACTATCCCTTAACCGGCGACACAAAATTTGTATTGTTAGGAAGTTTGCAGCATGGGCGCGATTTTAACACAGTTCCGCATACATTTTGAATTACGGCAGTCTGAAAACGTCGTTGATAGCTATGTTGAAGGGCTTCGAAACAGTGTTTATAATTAGCATAGCGTCTTAACAATGACGTATCGTTAGTGTTTTTAACCTCCGAAGCAAAAAGAGGAGTGTCGTAAGTATGACGTGTCTGTCTATTTATCTGTCTCTTACATTGTAGCTCCTAAACGAATGAACCGATTTTTGATGCGATTTTTTTTTGTTTGAAAGCTGACTTGATCAAGTGTGTTCTTCTTAGCTCTTATTCAAAGAAATCTGTTCAGCCATTTAAAGATAATCAGTTTTTTTTAAAGTGAATGTGAGAAATTATACAGGTCTGATTGATTTACAATTTAGTATCCTGTGAGTAGGATTTTTTTATTAAATTTAAGTCTTAGTTTTTTTTCGTATAAGTGTACAACGAACACATGTGGAATATCTAGTTCGGAAAGCAAAAAGTGTTATTTCCCAAGAGGCATAGCAATTTTTTCATAGTACAAAACTATTTTGTAGTGGGTTTTTATATGCTTCAAGCTTGAAGCCCGTGACATGCAGTTGCACTGTTAATTATTTCGTTTGATTATGCCCATTGGTTTTCCATGGATGTATGACGTAAAAAAAGCAAACGTTGGCTGAAAATACATTATGGGTAGCGATGATCGTTTATCGCGAAAATGTTTTGTGTCAACATACCCTTCAAAACGCTATTGCTTCTTGCAACATGTATGATTGCGAGATATACGTCTGACATAACGTAGTTGTCTGCAGAAAAATGTCAGACATCAAATATTACAATAGCGTGATTCTTATTGGCTCAGTCGAATAGGGCAACAGCTTCCCGTACAAGCGAAAGTCAGTAATCTTTTGATAAGCTGAAGTTACGTTGAAACCCATCAAACAGTCATGTTTTCCCGCGATAAATCATTATCTCTAATTATGGGTAAACTAGCTGAGCAATTTTTTTTTGTAAGAGAAAAATTGTATTCCCAAGAAAGTAAATGCGAAGCCAACACAATTTAATACAAATAAAAAAAATATATATTATTTTTATCAACTAGAACGCCTTCAAGAAAAGAGTTAACATGTCTTTCGCTGCCAACATAATAGAGACTACACGCCAGTCCTTGTTTACATGAAAATACAGACAATTTTTCCCCGCAGGTTCGGTTTCTGAAAGCGCTCTCAGCTAGCGGCTGACCACTTGTAAGATGTTCGGAACGCGCCCGGTATTCCCCTCGTCACGCGGAAGTGGCGGGCAGACGTCGGGATAGGGAAGACAGATAGATGCTGTGCGGCCATTTTTCAAGCGCGAGGACACGAACGGAATTCCAGGCGCCGGGTCCGGAAGAGAAAACACTCGGAGGCGAATAAATACCAGTCCAACTGATGACGTGAGGTGGCAACTCTATAGGCGCTTAAGAGGTGTTGCAGTGTGCTCGTTTACAGGTTGGCTTAACAGAAGTTACCCCCATACGCGCTCATTTTGCCAACGTACGAAAAAGTCGGAATGTCACTGTTAAGACACAATTTTTATTAAAAACGCTGTTTCTAAGACCTCCGACAAGACTTAAAACGGTCTTTTCAGACTTCCATCCTTGAAAATGTATTAAACGGACGCATAGTCACAACTAAGGGGGGGGGGGAGGGGGCACCCGAGGCACCTCCCCCCCCCCCCCAAATAAATAACCAACCAAGGTCTTAAAAATTACAATTAATTTTATATTAAATAATCAGTGATACTGTTACCAGTAGAATATTCAATGCTTAGCAATGAAAACTACTAAAATAGCACTATTTTGCACCTTGAAATGCTAAATTTTCCCGGGGGAGGAGCCCCGGACCCCCCACTTAGAGATGTAGTGGGTGATCCTTTATAATATTCGCAGGATATCCATCCTTCCCGGTATGAAATTCATAAATTCTGACAACGTTACTGATTACAGGTAGGGCTAGCTTGAGTACAACAGTATTCACAGAATTGTGCCCTCTCCAAATGTCCATTCTAGTTGCGCCTATGAACGGACGTATGTGAAACTCAGGTTGAGACATACAATGAACTTTGCTATAGATTTTCCATCTATAAAATTATATGGTCACCGATTAAAATCCCATAGTAAAAATGGATCGACGGAAATATTGCACGCTTGTTCAGCGCTTGGCTCGTTGTGGCGATGTGGTATTTGATGCGCGCTTCAAGGTGGACCTTATGTCTCCGTCATTTCTGAGCCTCCAACGAAGATTAAATTAGTGGTTTTTTCTACTGTTAGTTTGTTTAGAAACACATTTTTACAATGTATCACTAACTCGCTATTGTAAAATACATTACCTTGCTATAAACTCCTGAATCCATAACATTTGACCAATATTTACGACGTAATTTTGATATTCTAAAATTATTATACTTATCACAAATTATAGCGACAAATGTCTCTCCTTTTAGGGCCAGTTTCACCAACTATGTTTAAGTGGGTATGTAATCTGGGTATAGGGTTTCACCACGTACATTAAAATCGATTTTCTATCTAATCGATATTAAATTTTAAACCATCCCAATCTTGCCAGTCAACACAGTTAATCTCGCTTAAATATGATAATTACAACATGGCGTGGGTAATGTACGACTCGATTTTTGAAGATGATACAGACGATTACGGAGCTATTCCTTTACGTCGGACACTTTGGATTCGTAAAACGAATAATTATTTTGAAGACTAAGAAAATGTTGATTTTAGATTGCAATTTTTGTCTGTCGAAACAATCTTCCCACCGACTTATGCAAATGATTGAAGATCGTCACTATAATTTCCTTCTAACAGGAAGAAAGGTCTAAAAAATTTGTCATTCATCACTACCCGATTTGGCTTAAATTAAGGTAAACAAAATTCCAACTGTCACTATGCTATAACTATTATTAAAAACTGCAGGGCAACCTGATAGATTATGTGGCAATTTTGTAGGTTATGTTGTTTGCCTGTGTATGTTGGTAGTTGGATTCATACAACAAAAACTAATATATATGTCTTGTAATAACAATCACACGAATACAGATAAAATAAATGAAAGGTTTATAATAACACATATCAATTAGCATACTGGGCTAAGTTATCATCATCTGGTGGAAGACATTTCACATTTACACCAACCGATTTGCTTCACTCCTAATGTATAATGAGAATGTTATATTTTTTGTGCTGCTGGTTGTAGGAAAATTTTTAATAAATCTAATAATATGGATTTATCTTGCTGCAATATATTTGAGCTTCGTTGTCGTTTGTTAATCAAATAACACGTCTAATTACTTGTGCTCGACATCGTGGACTATAGGCCTACATCTGCAACATGACTATTGAAAATAATATCCAAACAATAGTGATTGAATTTCCCTATATAGCCACAACAGCACAAATCATACATACACGGTAACCTTCGACAGTTGTTTGGGAGTTTTCGTACGTTTAAGGGCGTGTTTCACCAGTTTTCAACGTCTTTATTTATTTTTATATTTGTACCAGATATTTTTTTACTCATTTTAGACATAAATTGTGATTAAATCTTCCTCTTAGGAAACTTTTGTATCTCTCATAGTTTTTGCGTAATGAGTCGTAAACGTCAAAATTTGCACTTTACGGTTTTAAGTACGCCACTAAAACCGACAAAATTCACAGTGTATATCAATGTTGCAGGCTATGATTTGACATATACAAAAACAAAAAAAAAAAAAACTTTTGTAGTTAATAACAAATGCTGAATTTTGAAATGAAAATCAAAAACATAACATTTTTTTACAAAAACAATATATATATATATATATATATATATATATATATATATATATATATTACACACACACACACACACCACTCTGTACTTACTTACCACAGTTAAACATTTAAGCGAGATATGTTATTTCGTTGGAGAAACCGGCCCTGCAGTGACAGATGGATATTTTCTACAAAACGAAGGAAAAACAGCCTTAAACGGTTTTACATCTCCTACTGATTCCCTAATTAATGCAAGTTCGCTATCTATATTCTCACCTAACAAGTACCATACTGTCTTTTTTTGCATTTACAGTCGGCTAGAAAAAGTGCGCATTTGTTTTTATTGACTTAACCACGTATGTTACATCGGTTGTATTTCATCCTCGTTATAAACCTGTCAACACGCGACCAAAGGAAACTGGTAAAAGGTACCTACTCGGACAAGAACAGAGTGCGAAAATTACGTCGTTAACATTTCGCATGCTTCTTGAAATTCCGCTTTTTTGGTCGAAAACAACATTAAAGTTACCCGTCATACTCGATAAGAAAAAGGCGTATCTTTTTTTTTTGTACAAGCACACATAGGTATTATAAATGCTTCAAACACGTGTTGCAAGGAAAATTATGCTTCTCCTCCAAAATTGCATAACGTCATATACTCATTTCAACGAACTGCATTAAAAATGACAAAGTAACACAAATAACAAAATAAATATCAATACTGCAACCTCAAAGTTAGGAGTTGTTAATAGCTTATACTGTATATGTGCTACGACTGAACCACAATGTGCATTTTCAATGTGGAAAAAAAAATCTCAGTTGAACGAAAATTTCACCACAAGCACTTCTAATGACTAGAGATGATGGTATATCGCGAAAATGTTTTGTGCCAAGATAGCCTTGAAAACACTGACACAACGTAGCTGTCTGTAGACCAATACCAGGCATCAAATATTACAATATCGGGATTCTTATTGGCTCAGTCAAATAGGGCAACAGCTCCACGTACAAGCTAAAGCCAGTAATCTTCTGGTAAGCTGGGCGTGTATTGAAATCCATCAAACAGTCAACTTTTCCCGCGATAAACCATCATCTCTACTAATGACTATATTAATAATATCAATAATTTATGAGTGCGTGGTAGGTAGATAAACAATGAAAACATCAATTGATTTCTACGCTTTTTTCGAACCCAATATGGATAAAATGCTCAATCCTAGATAATGGTATTTGCCATCTTTATGAGTAAATATTTATCGAGAAGTACTCATTCGTCACGCGTGATCTCTTGCGCCGCAGTTAAATACAAGAGGTTCCGACGTCAGAGATTGTGCCTCAGAAGTTCGTAACACTGGAAACAATTTTGTTTTTTTATTGACTAAAACTATCGTCTAGGATTGCTATTGTTCAATTTTCGCAAATTGGCTTAAAAAAAAAAAAAAAACAACAGTTATAGATTAATGCTTTTAGCGTTGAATTACGTACTTCGTCCTCTTAAGGGTAATGTGCTTCACAACTAAATTCACATTGAAGCTCTTCTCATAACGTTATTTAGAAGATTTTTGAATAAATCAAAATAATACTTCTCATTTTGTGGTTCTCGAAACGCACACAACAAATAATTTTGCATAACATATTAAACCTAAGCTGTTAATTACACATACAGAGCTTAGTAAGATTAACTTACTTTTATGTATTTCGTTTATGTAGTACACATAAATTCAAAATGGCGGCCATTTTTATTATAATATGTCATATGTGAAGAAATATTTCATCGAATTTCATCAAACTCGGTATACGTATATCACATACCAAGCTGACTTTACTTGTGGGTATTTCGATCATAATATGTTCATGTTATCAAAATGGCGGCCATGTTAAAATATAGGCATATAGTTATATATGAGGAAAATATTTTTTAGCAGTTCACCAAAATTGGTATACATATTCTACATAGAAAGCTCATTTGACTTTTATGTATTTAGTTCATCTTGTATTTATATTTTCAAAGGTCGATAATTTTTTTTTTATTTTTTAGCATAATATGACAAAAATGAAGAAATATTGCCCCGAATTTTATGAACCTTGGTATACACGTAATTACATTCAAAGCTGACTTGAAATTTCTGTAGTTCGTTTATCCTGTGTTCATATTTTTAAAACAGCGGCCATTTTTAAATTTTTGAAATAATGTGTTATATTACGTCTCTCCGTAGCCGCTAGGCGCAAGTCATAGAACTAGCGTGCAGTCATCTCGCCGACAATAAGAGGTAGTATTAAAGACAAGGGTGTATTGTAAACGCCTATGCCTTTTAAAAGATTCTGCGCCAAGGTTTTCGTAACTAAAATAGGACGTGAAAACTTCCATTTTCGACATTTTCGGCCGCTAGAAAATATGCTTTAATAAGTAGTATTTAAACCTGAATTGGGTATACACACGTGTAACGTGCTACTCGTGAGCAGAAATTACTCTTGTGCGACGAGCAGTTTTCGAGTAGTCTGCCAACAGCCGAAGCTCTTCATAATGCCGCTTGGCGATCTGGGCAGACGGCCCCCTTAACTTCCAAAACATCTTTTGAGTAGAAAATTTCTTGAAACGCCAGGACAAACTACAGTGGCGTGGATATAATCCAACAAGCAAGATCATAGCCTACATGTACACACGCGTACACATATAACCTAAACATACAGGCAATATACAAGGACGTGCTGCATTAATGTAACACAGAGTGGCCAACCATTCAGCTCGTAAAATAAGTTGGTTCTCCGCTGAGGCAACCAGATGCTTCTGGGCCACGTGCATAATAGCCCACAATCATCCTTTCGACACGCTTCTCACGTACGATGGTGGGGCGAACTAGATCCTGTTGTAGTGCCAGGATATTAATTTTATGACGTAATGCTGCGAGGAAAAAAAACGTCACATGAATGTTATAACCTTTAAGGACTAACCTGTCGCCTGATAAAATACACTCTCATCAATTCTTTCATAGGTAGAGGCACGATTATTTCGCGTATTGACTATATGTCTGATTGAAGAAGAACTTTACTTCAGTGTCATTACTGTGATTGGTCGACAGTAGTTCTCATACACATATGACGACTGCAAACCAGTAATAAATAAGGAAATACCTCGTAGTGAAATCACATGGTACCTACTTTTACGGTTACACGCCAATGAATATACGACTGTGGCCAGTGCATGTACAGGAGTGAGATGTCTTAGACTGCAGCCAGATGAATACTCGTGCCTCTAAACATGTAGAGCAACGATTTTGTCACGAAAAGAATTTTGCAAAATTTTGTTTCACTGTCTTGCGTGCACATCGGCAGCTATACTTCACGGTTATTAGCAGCGTGTCTTTGTTCAGACACGTCCCTCATTTGACTGCACCAATAACAATGAGGTTATTGTGACTCAATACGTTTGTGATTTGCCAGTAAGGGCACCAAGACAAGTGACAGTAACAACGTCCAATCCCTGACCAGGAATCAGAGCTGCAATTGTGAAAATAAGGCATTCAAACCAAATGGTGCAAAAATATGTTCGCCATAAAATCGTGGCTCTAAACGTAGGACATTGTTTGTTGCGAAACGAACACTCCGCAGTGAATAAAGTGTCACAAGCTAAAACCTAGTACGCCACGTGTTCTTAAGGTCGCATCCTGATTGGGAGGGAGGATATAGTACAGTAAATAAAATCCTTTTTCATGTTGAATGCTTATTGTTTGGTGTTGGCGAACACTTATTTTTGGATTGGTTGGTGCCTGTGCCGGAAACCCAAATACAAGATTTTCTCAGAGGTTCAGTTGTGAAAACTATTATACAGAAATGCATTACGCGTACTCTTCAACGTTAAAATGTATAACTCTGAAACAGGTAAATTAAAAAGGGCGAAAGTTGGAAAAAAATATATTGCCAATAATAATAATTCACGCTCTGCTTGCTTTGATCTAACAACCAATGAAATCCATACTTAATGCTATAGAAAAGTAAACGGCCCAGTTGCTAACAAGAAGTGCAGGTTAATCCCACAGGTTTTCCAGTCTTCCAGTGAACTCAAGGGCAAATATCATTGAGTAAAGATAAGACCTTTACTCAATGCAACTACTGCCTTTCCGGCTAAAGGGCGGCTACCCTGCTTACTCAGGTCTTCCGGAGCGGCCAAAGAGGAGCTGGGACCTTCTACCCCAGAAAACCTTCCTGACCTACTCCCAAGCAGGAATTTCAATCAATGACACTCCGATTCCAACCCACGATCATCACAGCACGAAGCTGGAGTTTTCACGCCCGGAGCACCTACAAGAAACAATGACCCTGAGTTTTCACCAGCGAACAAGGCAACTCTTCGGGGCTTCCAGAATCATATCCCTTCAGGGAAAGCGACTCATCAGCGAGATCTTCCCACCGCTGCAGGCCCTTGTTAGGGCGTGCATCTGCTTGGTGGTACACAGCATTCTGGGACTCCACCAACCTCTGGAGTCAGCCGCCGTATGAATCCCTGGGGTACCAGGGGGACTCCCACAAGCCAGGTCTTCGTCCTCACTCATTTAGCTCGGCGTTTCCAGCCCTTACAACGAGGTGGCGAAGGACTTGAGCGTGAGAAGTTATGTATTGGCATCACCGCAACATTAGTGAGACACGACATTGGCCAGGGTGGCAAAACTGACAGGGTAGAGGCGCTCAAATAAATACACCAAAAACCCATCGGTAGAGACCGGAAAAATTCGCTGTTTCACTGACCTGTAGGCTAGCCTCCAAGAATATTTGTGGACTGAATGTGATTGCAGCTGTTTGTTAGTTGCTCGCTGACACAGTCAAATGGGTCAGTATTCAGTTACAGTTTTATTATTGGCTCTGCTACTTCCAGGAAGTGTCGTGTTAAGTCAACGGCCAATTGTGAACGTGATACAGACCTATAGCTGCTGGAATTCTAGATTGCGCCTAAAAGAAATGGCGAATTTTTCAGATGTCTACCCATCGGGAATCTTCCCGAACACACTATGGCTATTGACGGATACCATCTGCATTCGTCCATGTTGCGCGACAATACTCTTGCACCCAACCAAGGGCCAGTTGTCGAACCGCTTCGTGGTAAGTGATGGGTAGAGACATGCAAAATTCGCGTTATTTTCTGACAGTTGACTAGACTCCAAGTGACTATAGGCTTGTTCGACGTCTCCCGCTGGCCGATATTGTCGTGACTTGCCGCGGAGAATGCTTACACGGTAGAGAGGCCAATCTCTGTGAAGACGTAACACACGTAAATGACAACACATAAAAGTTCGTGGCGAATTGAATCGCAGATTATGCTCTGTTATGTATAGGAAAGTGAAGTTTAGTCTGTTACCAAATGATAACGCGAATTTTGCATGTCTCTAGTGATGGGATGTTTTTAACTCACAGTGTCTTGGTGTTCTCCCCGCAAATCACAGACGTGTGGTGTCGCAATAACCTTACTCTCATTGGCACAATCAAATGAGCGACGTCACTGCACAGACACACTGCCAGTAACCATGAAGCACAGCTGCAGATGTGCACGTAAGACTATGAAACTAGTTAGTGCAAACTCACCCTCACTAAAAATCATAGGCATATAAATTTGTTGCGATATGAATAAATAAAAAAAATATGACATTCTTACTTTAAATAAAAAAATAAAAGAAACTGCTAAAATTATGCAGATTTATTTTTATTCGTATTAAACTCATTGGATTACACATATACATGTTTGTTTGACATTGCAATTACAGTCAGAACCAAAAGATGATTGCTTCATGATATTGCGGTGATATCAAGAAATAATTCAGCATGAATAAATTATGTGGTAAATTAATTGTACGTATGCTAATTCAAGCAAAATACAGAATATGCAATTACAGTTGTTATATTTACGTTAAAATATAATTTATGATAGTTCACATTTGGTTACGTACAATTTCATCAAAATTTGATTTGGGGGAGGGGGACGGGGGAGGTGTTCAGTTCTTGAACAGCTCTAACGATCTCGGCCACGTGGGTCAGCTCAACCGACATAAACTCAAAGCGCGTCGTTCAGTTAAAAACTGTACACATCGTTAAGAACCATGCTTCCTATTTTTTCCTTCTCCTCTCTTCTTGGGGGAAAAGCCAGCAGGTCGGGCTGTAACACCTCCGAAAGGGCAACAGTTGGAAACCGCTACAAGCACGCGAATAAAAAGAAACGGTTGTTGCAGATGTCGGCTCGTAAGGTCAGGGCTCGTACGGGACGACATTCCTAACTCGCCCGGCGAGACTGACATCCGGTAATGCAGACGTCCACGCGGCGACCTTCCCTCTGGCCTCGACGATAAAATAAAAACACACGGAGGGGAAAAAAAAAACCCAAACGGGTAGACTATATGTTTCTCGTGCTTGATGCCATTTAGGAACACTTTATATCACGTAACCCACTATCCAGTCCACTTATCCGCAGTGTGTCGATAATGACCCCGTCTGCCTAGGCCGCGTGTGTGTGTGTGGAAGACACTCGTAAGGTAAACGTTTATTCGAAAACAGCTCAATGTGCGCGAGTGGTGTTTTCTAAGGAATAACGTGGACAGAGTTATGCAACAACAGACCAACCAACAAAAATATGTTTTCAATATTGACCATTAATGTTGATTTTATAAAATATACAAACAACTAAGCCCATAGATAACAACAACATACAGGTTAGGCGTTCTTGATTTTTTTTTTTTTTTGGTATATCAGTCCGTAGAAAACAGATGGAGCCAAAATATCACTTGCATTGACATTGTAAGTTGGTCTGTTGTTGCATAACTCCGTCCGTTTATAGGCGGTTCGGGATAAAGTGAGCACTCAAACAGCCCTGCTAAAGATCTATTTTCAGCCAATTAATATATTTCTGCACGTAACGGCTAACGACGGGATGTCTTAACATTTGTGGACACGTCACTTAATTTTTGCGCGTGTAAGATAAAGTGTGCAGTCAGCATGAATTTATACAGTTTATTAAATATAAGATTATATAGGCCTATAACACAATTATGTCGATTTTGGTTAATTTTGTTTTTGTATAGTTGTATTTAAATACACGGAACTACGCTACATAATTTCGCTGCCACCCATACAAGCTGTAAGGCAACTATATGAAGATTAATTAAATGCTGTAATGGCTACTGATATTTTTCAAATGTTAAAAATTGTTAGTGCTAACTTTATCCTAAATGCCTATACAATTTTTCATCATCGAACTCTTGAAACATTATTTCCTCTCAGCCGAAAATCGCAAATAAACTGCGCTTTTTCTTGTACTTTTTACAGTGCGACTATTTTTTCCGAGAACCTTTAAAACGGTACCTATAGGGACTTGCAACACACCTTAATTTTTTAAATCACGCCATTAAATAATAAGGTCACAACTGAAATGTCTCATAAAAGCGAGAAGAGAGTTCGCCAGTGCAGTGCATTGAGCTTAACGGTAATGAGACAACTATTTAAGGGCGCGGTCTACCGCAATTTATCACCATTTTTTTATATTTGATTTGTAGCAGATATTTTTTTCTTATTTTAGACACAGAAAGTGACTAAATTTGGCTCTTATGAAATTTTTTTATCTCTCATAGTTTTCGCGTAATTGCTCGTTAAAGTCATATTTTGCATGTTTCCGGTTTAACGACCACACGAAAACCAACTGATATACCAAACTCAAAAAGATCACAGTGGATGAAGACATTACAGGCTACAATGCCATGCTCTTAGAAATAAAGAATAAAAATCATTTGTATTTAAAATTATAAAATTTTTATTTTCAGTTTCGGAATTTTTTCAAAATACAAATAATTTTTATTCTTTATTTTTAAGAGCATAACATTGTAGCATGCAATGTCTTTATCCACTGTGATTTTTTTTCAGTTCGATATATCAATTGGTTTTCGTGTGGTCGTTAAAACGGAAACATGCAAAATATGACTTTAATAAGCCATTACGCGAAAACTATGAGTGATAAAAACATTTCATAAGAGCCAATTTATTCACATTTTGTGTCTAAAATAAGAAAAAAAAAATATCTGGTACTAATAAAAAATATAAAAATGTTGATGAAAATTGTGGTAGACCGCACCAGCTACGAGCGGATACGAGTAATGCTGTTGGATTAACACAACATACTTATTTTTAGCAGACTTTATTTTATACAACACTCTTTAAAATAATAAAACACCAGGTAAGAAATAATGTAAAAACAAAGGCAAAAAACATTATTTATAACAGTTACGGTTAGCTCTAGTGATAGCAAACTTCTTATTCGTAAATGCAGTATCTAGATATTCTGCACACGACATAATCATTTAGATTTAGTGATTTGGTTCATCACATGTTTCCGCTATTTTTACTGAGACTGCCTACCTTCTGTACGCCAGTAGATTCAGCTGGAGTGAAGCGATATTAAGCCCCCAACCCAGATGCTATTTCGCCGTTTGTCACTAACTGATCAGCAGAAAATATAACGGGCCAGAGCTGCGTAGCTGGGCCGCCAAAGATAAGATTAATACTAGTGTTGTTAGAAAGCTAAACGTCCACTTATTAGTTCGCCAAGGAACAATTTCTGCTGGTATTGTTGAGCAGCAAACATTCAAAACCAGGCATGTCCAAAATCCCGAAAACGAGTAAAACGCCCTTTCTAAATAAACAAGATGTGTTACATAGGCTCCATAAACAACACATGTCTTATTGAAATGGGTATGTTTATTCTCAGTTAGTGCTACAAAATATTATGTTTATTAACTTTGTTCTACAGCTAGATAAGGTGGACATGTCTGGTTTTGAAAGTTGGCTCCTCAGTTGAGCTGGTATTAGTTTGAGGAGCCAACTTTAAGCTGGCACTTACGGAGGTAACTTCGTCCTTCGGAAACGTTCGGTTTTGCAATCTAAGTTCTCTACATAAGCGCTAGCATAAAATAAACCACTTAATGACACCAGCACATACAAGTGGCAGAAATAGACCCTTGCCACACTCGCCCGTAAGAAAATAAGCCCAACCTGGTTACATTACACACAACTAGTTTTAATTAGATTCATCAAAACTATGTGTGCCTTCTTTATACTGAATTTAACGTTTACCAAGTTGTCGAATGCTACAGGTCGTTCCGGATAGTGTGAGCACTATCACTAGCCATTACTGCATATAATTCAACATAACTATGGTTCCCTTACTGCTTGTATGGTTGGCAGCGAAGTTGCACAATATAGATCCGTGTATGGTCGTATTTAAATAGGCTATAACAGCACTGAAACAAAATCAACCTAAATCGACATACTTGTATTTTATAAAAAAAAATGTATCAAACTATATGGGTTTATACTGACCGGCACAGTTTATCTTACACGTGCAAACATCAAGTGCCGTGTCCAGAGAGGTTAGACATTTCCCATCGTTAGCCGTTACGCGTGGAAAAATACGAATTGGCTGAAAATATAACTTTAGCAGGACTTCGTTGAGTCTTGAGTGCTCACTGTATCACGAACCGCTTATAACTAACCATGCAAGGTATACTGCAAAAAAATCCTAAACAGTACAAAATACAGTATTGTCGTAAACCGACCAACTGTTAAGCATTGCTTCTAAACAAGTCTGAAAACAATGTTTCCTAAATGTATAGGGACTCTACCACTGAAGCATGGAAAGCCAAACCTTCTCTCTTCAATCATAGGAATGGTATATGTACATAGTTTACAGTGTAGCTCGGCCATTTCGCGACACGGGAGACACCGCAGTAGCTTATCGTGAGTGGGAACTTGGCCGCAACTCAACTCTGGAAGCTGGCCCCGAGGCGATGTAGGGAGAGAGGGGCGGAGGTCACCGGTGACCCTTGACCTGTGGCGGGAATGTTGCAGTGGAGGGCCTCCGAGAATCTCTTCTCATCGCTATACGTGATTCAGGATCAAACGAGCACTTTTCAAACCAGTGGCGGCTCGAGGATTGTTGACAGGTGTGAACGCGCCACCGTATATCAATGTCCATGAATAGAGGTACGTCAATTTCGCGGATTCATCTGGCAGTAGCCTAGACTGCTCAGTCCTGTACACGCACTGGACACAGTCGATTATTCATTGGCTTACAACATTACAAGCGATAGCTCTAGGAATTATTTCATTATTTACAACTGGCTTGCAGTAGTCAAATACGTTTCATGACAGCCGTAAGCTAATCACACACGAGATTATGAAGTATTCATTTTGGCGTTCAACCTGACCTGGAATGTATCTGCGAAACTGACGTACCTCTAGCCATGAAGTATATACTGGCTACTTATTGTGTTGTGTGCAGACAGTAATAAGCGGCACCTACATACCAGTGTGTCAGTGGCTGTAGCATCAACTAGCGCACAACCATATACAGTTCTCTTCAACTTCTGCCCTACCTGGCAACAATCCTAGAGCCGCCACTGTTTAAAATCATTGCTACTTCTCGCCTTTAAGATAATTTGAATTTTTCGCCACATTTTTTTTTCCACAAATCACCCTACGGAACAACTACGTCCATTGGCTGATATGCCGCTCAATAATTTAAATGGCGCGGTTAAAGGGAGGTCCGGGGGTTCTCCCCCGTGAAAATTTTGATTTTGAGATGCTTAAGGGTGAAAAATTACAATTTTATATTTGTATGAAATATTCTTCTTTTTATAGACGTTACTTGGAAGTTACAAAAACAAAATTTAGCGTAGCCTGTTTTCCCATAATGGCATTTCAAAATCAACAATTGCATGTTTTTACTTCATACAAAACTTGAAAACCAATAAACAATAAGAAATATAACTACATATCTCGAGCTACTGCTTGAATTATGTAAAACATATTACAACAAATATTGTATTTAAAATAAAATTCTAAAATTTGCTATTTTTTTGTTACTTTTAAAGGTTTTTTAATTAAAAAATATTTCATAGTGGGTTTTTATATGCGTCAAGCCGTAAACAGTGACAAGTAGAAGTTTATACACACACACAAACACACATGTATATAATGTTTATGCATTGGCGCAACTAGAACGAACATTTGGGGAGGGCACAATTTTGTGAATACTGTTATACTCAAGCTACCCCTACCTGTAATCAGTAACGTAGTCAGAATTTATGAATTTCAGACAGGGAAGGATGGCTATCCTGTGAATATTATAAAGGATCACTCACCACATCTTCAAGCGGGCAAGGGGGGGGGGGTCCGGGAGTCCTCCCCCGGGAAAATTTCGGATTTCAAGGTGCAAAATAGTGCTGTTTTAGCAGTTTTCATTGCTAAACATCACTGGTTATTCAATATTAAATTAATTGTAATTTTTAAGACCTTGGTTGGTTATTTATTTGGAGGGGGCCTGTGCCCTAGTGCCCCCCCCCCTTAGTTGCGCCTATGTGTGTGTATATATATATATATATATATATATATATATATATATATATATATATATATATATATATATAGTTACAAGTTTAGAGCAAAAACTTTATATGTGGGCAATTCCCATGAGTTCTTTTGGGATATAGGTCTTATAATTAGAAATAAAAGAGTTGAATTAAGTTATTGATTTACTAGCTCACAGAGCTTACAAAAACACCAAACAGCAATCAACTATAACTTTCACAACACAATTAGTTATGCACACAATTGAAGGGCTGAGGATTAGAAGGGTGCTATCAGCCAAAACTGAGAAAATGACTTTTCAGCATATTATTATAGGAAATTTCGTGTAGAATACGTTGGTATCATTGGTTTTGTCCTAAGCCCACTTCTAACACTCGAAATATAGCTTTAAAATTCTCAAGATGCTTTGTCTAGCATGGAGCCATCAACCAAAAAATATTATAATGGGGCTATCAACCACATGTCAAAGAATTAGAAGGGGGCTATCAGCCATAACCTCAAAATATTCTAATACACTTCAATATTACATAATATTTACTACACAAAACGCACAAAATACACAAGAACAGTAAAACATATTAATACAAAATGGAGTGTTATTTCATATTGAATAAAAAGAGTACCATTGTTAGCAGTTTAATTACAAAGCAATAATGGGATGTTGTGTTGTTTGAAAATATAGGTACTGTAATTACTATTGTACTAGAAATTATGTATTTTTTTTAAGCTTAACTTAATTAGTATTGCAATATACCATAACAATTTTAAAATAAATTCAAATTATTTAGGAAAAATTTAAATAATGGTGTGAACATCAGAAACAACTCTTGAATGTTTCAATTAAAAAGTAAACTAAAACAAAATTAAATGAGTAGAACATGTTCATTTTCTCATTTCTTTTCTAGATAGTCTAAATGTATGTACATACATCAGTAACTATCAGCCCAGTCCGCAGGATCGTCTTCGGGGAATTCAGTGGCACGGCATTCCTTGCCAACCAGTTGAGCTTGCTCAGCAAAAAAATCTTTCCAAAAGTCTTTTTTCGTTTCAGGAATATAGTCCATTTGATCTTTTACGTCCTTCACTTTTTTCGGATTTACTTTCACTTTTGTGTGATACAACCTTTTTAGTGATGGCACAACTTTCGCCCGTCCAGATTTGCAAATTCTGAATGAGTCGTATGGCTCGATGTTTCCACTACTATATCTGAACTTCACCTCGTAAGGATCCTCTCTGTCTATCCTAAACTCTGTCACCTCACGTATTCTCACTTTC
>PNEQ01108591.1:0-13702 GCA_003012365.1 Medauroidea extradentata
ATCTTCTCGGTGAATGTTCCGAAGCATGTCTTGACACAATGTTGAACGGACTTCGTAATCTCTTCCACTAAGTTCTTGCACCAATACAATCTTGTAGGGATGCATTTTCAAATCTCGATGCAAGATTCTTCTCACACTTCGATCAGATAAACGCAAGGCTACCGCATGTTTTCTTGCGGAACGTTGAGAAGATTGTTGATATGAAGCTCTCACTGCAGCAACATTTGCCGGGCCTGTAGCAGTCCGTCGTCGACCTTGAGGTTTCCGTTTCAATGCAGAACCTGTCGCTCGAAAATTTGACACCCACGAATAAATGGTTTTCTTATCAGGAACAGGATCATGTCGACCGATGGCGAAGTGAGTGCGGAAGGCACGTTTAGTAGTAATCGGTGAACCGCCGTTTTGAATAAACTGCTCCACGACAAAAGCGCGATGTTCACCTGACCACGCCATGGCGTACACTGCAAATGGCACGTATGCAGCTGTTCAAAGACATGCCCCCCACCATTCTACGATGTCGCTGTCCGCTACACGCTGCCTTTCAAATAGGGGAGGTCTTTCAGCCGCACCCTGTACATAAACTTATGTTGACTTTTTCTCGTGCCCGCTTTATGAGTGAAATATTTGACATTTATACTCGCTGATAACTAAGAATATATTATGTCGTGCTTAACTTCTTCAGTGCATCCTTCCGTAAAAACTCTTTATTACTGTGAGTATCATAACTTGTATGTAGCAGACAATGAGGTCAAAAAACTGAAATATGCCGATAAACAAATAAGTACCTATCACACAAGACCATAATCACAAGCAAGCAAAACAGAAATAAACTTCAATAACTATACCTTTTATTACTCTCGGCAAACTTGACTGCGATTTCTCAGTAAATGTTTACAGTCAAGTAAAAATTAGTCAAATCGCTGGGATTTTCTTTCGTGATTAGTTTAAAGTGTCTAGTCAAAGTTTTATAATTATGTTTGCTAACGCCCTTACATTTATCCATTTCTAATCACCGGGATAGTCCAGAATATATAAAACTTAACTTGAATTTCTATTATTTTAGCAATCACATTGCATTGTAATCGGCAGTTTCAATCAAATATCTATCACGAAGCTTGGCTACGCAGAGTCTAGCGCCCAGTCCATAGGATGGAAAAGTACGCTGGTCATTTAAAGGCCCATCCTTATTGTTCTGATGTAAATACACCCGTCTTTGAACCCTTCAGCAACGGAGTTTTCTTTTCAGTGACATTTGAAGCAGTTTGTCTTAACAAGAGATAAGTAAATATTTACTTAGCTCTGGTCTTAACAAACTCTATGCAAACACTGCAAGGCCCAAGTTTTGCACCGACAAAATACTTTTACCTCCCTGTAAGCTGTGTATAGCATTAGATGTTCTAACTTATTTCGTCTTATTTTATAATATGTAATTTGACTAGAATGCAAACTTGTCTGGTTTAAAAAAGTGCTTACAGCATATTCGGTGAACAACAAAATTCAATTAGTTGTAAATATTAATAGTTACGTCTGCGCGTAGAAAGCTCTAAAGAAATGTTAGCCGTTCCAATACCTACTTCAGTGTATGAGATTTAAAAGATCTACCCTACCTATATTTAAAAAAAATAATTCTAGCGCCGTTTATGAAGTGCATCATATTACCAAAAAACTGCTTTCCTTTCACTAAGATAAAAGTATATAATTTTTACAAAATCTGTAAAATAACCAAGAATGTTACTAAAATTAAACCATATAACAACATATATTGATATAAGATCGATCAGAAATATCTGAAATTTCTCTAAGGGTACATTAAAACATTTTTAAATAATTTCAAAAATATTTTCATCCATAGATGGCAATCAGGCAATGTTTTTCAAACTGTTACAAAAAATGTAAGCACTGGTCGTTCTAGATGTCAAAACATATTAAACTGTTTACTTATTTTTTAAATCGAAATCGGGGTAACATTTGGGCACAACTCGAAGTATGAAACTAGTTAATTTTTCGAATCCCATCTTCCACGTCACATAAACTTACATTGTAGTTGTTAATTTATTTTTATCAAGGTTTTATTCTCTGCGAATCCTAAAGTTAAAACGGTCCTCGCATGATCTCGGGATCGTTTCCGTGAAATTAAACGTAAAAGATGTTATGTGTAGCTGTGCGAATAAACCGAGAATCAATTTACAATAGGTGGTACAGAATAAAGTGAGCACTATTGAAACCCTAGTTACTTGTTTACTTTCAGAATACATACAGTTTCCTACCACTTTTTAGTTTAAACAAAACAACCCAAGTTACAATCAAAGTGTGTAGATTGTACCGTACACAATAGTTAATGTTTAAGGTCCCAATAAACAATACTTTTAATTACAAAATGATCTTCAAAAGTGCTCACTTTATCGCGAACTAGCATTGTCTAGTCTCACGATGAAGAGAGTATCGGGAGTAATAATTTCCACATTTCTTTGAAACGCGATTTGAGTTTTACTATAGCCCTTCTGCTGTTCATATAGGTGTTATTTTCCAATAGTATCTAAAATAAATAATTTAAAAGAGAGAAAAACTATTTTTTGCAGTAAAACTTAAAAAACAAATAATGATCACTTAAAAATGAAATATCGCTCTTACTTGCCTTATCGTCTTCTGTGTTACGACTGGCTAGACACCCCGCGCTCTTCCAAGTAGACCTGACTTATCAGCTGCATGAAACCAATGACGCAATTCAAGCTGTGAACTGAGCACTTTATATCAAATATCTCACTATCCCTGCGACAACTACTAACAATTTCGATAAAAAAGTAATTTAACCTTGTCCTAAAAAATAATCATATTTCAAACGTCTTGTCTAGGTAAGGCACCTATTAAATTGTTGCCGATGCCAACTCACCATCTACACTTGCGTCTGCAATGGTGTCTGGAACGACAGATCTGGAGGAATTAATGAGAACTATCGTATCCTCCGCCGAACTCCGCTTGTCTCTGCAGCACCACGATGGTCTCACCCATCATTGGCGGTAACATAGAATACGTCTAACCAAGTGTGTTTATTACCGCCATAGCGGCACAGCATCTGAAATTATGCTCTTCAGCTCCTGTGAAAATTATGATGTGCGTGTTGCCCAAGAATCTTACATATGGGCAGTACTGTAAAGATTGTTTTATCTCTTTCAGGGGTGGCCAACATTTTCGAAGCTATGGCCCAAAAGTCGAACCAAATCATGTCGCGGGCCACAAAAAAAAACTTTCACGTCGACTACCTTTTATGAGCTGTACACTAACGTACTGTTTTGTAGTTGTATAACAGAGAATTGTCTCCACAGTATTTAAATAAGGAGCGTTGCCAAATATGAAATAATTATTGAAATATTTTTGTTGTCAGTGTAAGTAACTTTGAAATATTATGCAAATGCTTCAGCGTATGGCGGGCCTTTTAAAATGCAGTGGCGGGCCAGTCTTTGGCCCTCGCGGCGTCCCTGTCTTACATCCAGGGCCTTTCTGGGGACCTGTGCTAACAGGACAGTGCGTGACTGCATATGACACGCATCGTCCGATGTTATTTGGACATAATCGATATATCGTACTCCTTTCTAAAAGTGTTACTGCAACGAGTATTCTGCCCAATAAATATACCTGAGACGCCCTTCTTTGTGTAGCGATATTAAAGCCTATCAGTATAATTCCTCGTAGGACAGCCTCGCCCTCGGGTACATGTGTTGATAAGGGTCGGAAATGACACCAAACAAACACAGCGTTATCATCCTGCAAAAATTGCCAATTAATAAACCATATTACGTTTCAAATCTCGAACATTGCATCCCGTTTAGCAAAGTCAACAAATCTTTAATACGCGACAAATTTGGTGATGGAAAGCAGGCCCAGTGACTTGTGAAACCAAAGATGTAAACACTGCTCGGAAAAGAGAGTTGTAGGTGAGTGGCCGTTACATTTCTGACAGTTTTTCCAATACATTACGCCATGGAAGATATCACTTTTGGCTATAGGATGTCTCTGACGAATCGTGGTACTTTCAGCGACACTCATAATTGCGAACGGTGATAATTAGCACGGGTTCTCCAGGTAGGGAATGTTTTCGCCTGTGGTATTATCTAAATCTGACATCGTGGTCATCCATTTCCACAGAAATACGAAATTCTTCCTTGAAGACATTACAACAATTGTCCACAGCACTCATGTTGCACTGTAGTATCACTTGGCATGAGTCGTTGATTGAGGTGTTCCTGAACATCACACTAAGATCGACATCATAAGATTGTGCTAGACAATTAAAATTTAACTTGATAGACATATGAAAACTTTAATAAACAGCCTAAAGTGGTGGAAGAAAGGCGTATGTCCCTCATCTATCTTAAATCAAACCGCCGTACATCATGTAGATTTGTACGGGTTCCTTACAAACAGTCAATGATTAATTATATACGTATATAACAATATGTTGAAAATATAATTTATTTTACCCTCTGAAAATTTTAAGTCTTGTGAAAGTAGTTCCAGAAGAATGTTGCAAAAGTTGCGTAACAGCTTCAATTAGTAAACAATAACCAAGAAACCAACAAAACGCTGCTGCAGTATTAATGATAATTAGACTGATATAAGCCACGAAAGCTTGCAAACTTAAGTCAGTGATAACACGAGAAATATTTAAATTTCAGACAGCGTTCATCTGGTTGAAATTCAGATTACAGATTTAGAGAGCCACGTAAAGGATGATATGAGAATAAATTGTGTACCATAGGAGGAGGAAACAATTAAATGTGTGACAATTGTGGCGATCTTGTGGTTGTATCTGCCATTACAAAACTTGAGAGACAATAATATTAAAATTGTGTGCATGGAAACAGAGTTGTAGGTGGACAGTAACACAATTTACGTGGATGGTATTGGTTGCCTATGGTTTAGAACTGGAGAGAAAAGAGGGATGCCTTTGCATGAGAACAGAGCTGTAGATGGACTCATTATGATGAGTTGTGTGGATGGAATTTGTTTGCCGGTGTATTTCTAGAGTCGGAAGGTCTAGAAGGGGAATAAAGTGTGCATGAAAACAGTGTGGTTGATGGACACAGTACGAAGTGTAAGACAAGAAGCGGAAGGATGGTAGAACGGAAGCAAAGTTGTATATGGATGCTGTGTGATGTGTTGTGTGGATGAATGTTTACAGGTGTGGTTCCATAACCAGAGGGCCAAGAAGATGGAGGATGAGAACAATGCTGTAGATAGACCCAGTGTGATGTGTTGTGTACGGTATTGATTACAGGTGTGGTTCCAGAACAGGAGAGCCAAGTGGCGCAAGAAGGAGCACACGAAGAAGGGTCCCGGGCGGCCGGCGCACAACGCACACCCACAGACCTGCAGCGGCGAGCCTATCCCCGAGGAGGAGCTGCGACGCAAGGAGCGTGATCGACGAGAGAAGAAGCTGCTGAAGGCTCTGGAGCGACAGCAGAGGAAGCTTGCCTCCAAAGGCATCACCGTCGACCTGGCCACTCTGCGACGCGAGTGGGAGGCGAAGCACGGTGGCGGGGAAGGCGCGCGGCCCTCCTCTTCCTGCGACACCAGTCAGTCGGCAGCGCGCTCCGAGTCTGAACCCTCGCAGGGCGGCCGCGATGACGACGACGACGACACCGACATCGACGTCGAGGACGACTCGACGACGGACGTGACCCAGCCTCCCTTCCTGCTGCCGCACCACAAAGACGCGAGCGGGGAGGAGGACGTGAACATTACTTCTTCGTCCGAGGACGACGACACCAAGCCGACACGGCTGTGCCTGCCTGCCCCCAAGTCGAACCCGTTCAGCATAGAGAGCCTCCTGTCTCACGCGCAGGACAAGGTGCACAGAGGAGGTCGTGACAACTACTGCTCGTAAGACTAGGTCGAGGACTTCGTGCACACTGAATTAAAATACATTATCAGTTAGGGTATGTGGTGCTGTCCATGGACTAGACTTTAACCTGCGTAAGGAAGTCGTTAAACAGATACCTTACACAATAAGAACACGCCGTCTACGTCACCACATCAGACACGTAGTGCAAATTTTATCAAACCACTTCCAGCAAAGTGATATACGTTGTTTTTCTCTGACTTGTATTATTTAATTACTAATTATTATTTACAGTTGGCGAATAAAATATTCTCTAAACGCAGTGATGTAATTGGCCGATTATTCAAAATAAAATAATCTTATAGCTAATGAAGTTATATTAGAACTTATATTTTGTGAATCAGACTACGTACCGATAATGTCGTCGGATAAATTTCCTTTTATATCTCTTTTCATCGAACTCATTAATTTTTAACCTTATTTTGAGAAATTAATAGTTCATTATGTAACTAGAGTAACTGGCTGAGTGAGTTTACCTCAATTTAATCACCAGCAAATATATCATTTATTAAAAACAATGTTTTACCGCAATAAGTAATTTGTTTTAAATGTTCTAATTTAACATATAGTTACATATTGCACTTATATTATCAGATGTGTAAAATAAACACTTTTTGTTGTGTTTTTCATGCCATACTCATCCTGTCAAATATTGCAATACACCTCATCGCAATGCACGCTTTTAAAATTCACCAACTTTTCTTTCATGTATTTCTGCCCAGACTTTACATCTATTAAGTCACATACAACAGGTTTTAGTTTTTATTTTATTATAAGCGCCACTTAACGTAAGTAAAATAATCTTACAATGTTATTACTATTATCTTACTGAACTTTCCCTCTGTTGAAACTAACAAATAAAAAACTGACAATTCCTATAGTGATTCAAGAAGCATTTACTCTATAATACGATACTGGTTAAAAATTTATTTTATTCCTACCGAGGCGTTGTTTTTCAGAAGACGCCATTTCTGGACAGTTTAGTGGAGACTTTGTAGGGTAAAATGTGCACCGTGTTTGTGTGTGATAAACAAGTGACACCAGGAGACTCTCTGCTATAAAGACAACAACGCCGTAAACTTATGACAGATTATATTTGACTGCACTATCAGCAAGCCAAGTTAATATTCGTGAACAGACCCGAGAATTTTGTGATTGTGGGTCTTGGACTCAAATTTGTGCCTCACGTACAAAGAAGGCTTGCATTTTCACGAACCAAGGACCGCATCCGAGCACGTCGCAGCTTATTAATCTCCTTTCTGGAGCTAGAGATTTTATGTCTGTGTGTGATGTCACTGAATAAACATATCTCTGCGCATGTAACTGCATTAGAGTTACGATTATATAAATATTATTGTGTTAATAAAATTAATGCAAACTTGTCCATATGATTTGATCGTGTGTGTCACTTTACCAAACCCCATTTTCTCTCATAATTACATCCTACAAGATTCAAGAACATTTGCTGTTAGTAAGCGTTCAAATACAAAAATGTAAAGAAAATATTGCTATTACTTAATTACTTCAATGATTCGAAAATATTCTTTAGTCATGCTTACACCGAACATAAACAATTGCAAACGGAGGAACATGGTATTTTTAGTAAAATTATTCAATTTGAGTTGTTAAATATGTAATGAAATTACAAAAATAAAATTCAGAAACTGATAGTGCAAGCTTATAAAATATGCAATAACTGATAGTGCTAGCCTATCAACTCTACATAGCTGGACACTATTTCTCGAAGTTTCTGTATGGCCGTTTATATTATCGCATAACGGAACAATAGCCTATTTCTCACACAGTGGTATATTTTATTATAAAACTACATTTATTAAATGTAATAAGGAACATCGCAAGAGACTGTTTCAGCTCATAAAATTTGCTGTGATAATAGAGAGTGAGAATGTGTGTGTGTGTGTCTGTGTGTGCGTGTACTTGTGTAGTTACTGGGTAATCTTGCTCAATGTAATGGAGACAAACTGCATCAGACGATCGCTAAGACGATAAGGAGCAAAAAAAGGTCATACGGACATATGGCCGGAAAAGCGTTCCATGGAGGTACACCCATTTAAAGGTGGAGGTAAAATATTTTTGACAGTATAGGTAGCAACTATTTGATGAACATCAGGCAAGTGGCAACCTTGGGGTGGGGGGGCCACACGAAAGGTGTCGTGTATGCGGAGCTCATCCCGGGCGTGCAGACACTGGAACAACGCATTCATTCTGCTTGTAACGTCATTCGGCTGCAGTATGGCCCATTTGATCGCGTGCGTCAGTAGCTGCTGCGTCGTGTAGATGCATGCTTAGAGACCACGGAGGGGGAAGGAGGGCACTTAAAACACCTTGTCTAATGTGGTATCATGCACAGCATTGTACTGTACAGGAGAAATGACGAATTAATAAATACATCCAACAAACATAATGCATTTCCGGCCATGTGTTCATATTATTCTGTTTTCTCTTTGTCGTCTCAGGGATGTCTCCTGCAGTTTGTACCCATTTTAGAACGAAATCAACCTGTGTATGTATATGTAAAGGATGGTGCTGAACTCTACCGACAAACGTTGGCAGATGGTTCTTCATAAAAAAAAAAGAGGTCGAAAAAATATATATACGACATATAGGCTAAGTCTACTCCTAATGGCTGTAACCACCCTTCAAAGTGTCGTTTAACCAGATGACTTTATCAAGGAACACTGGTGAAATGAACGCTAAATGTCTGAGTGTAGGGATACCACATTATTAAAGTACGAGGTAAAAAAAAAAACAGAAAAAAAAATTGACTTGGAATAGCAACCCCCATGAATGCAAACTAAGGGGGTGTTACACATGTAATGCAGAAAAAATGGTACTGTACATGTTTTCATTGTTTATTCATAAGGGTATGTTATCTACGAATCATTTACAAACACAGTTGTGTACTGTATTGTACTTTTACGCTGAATGCAGGCATTTTCGAGATATGAACTAAAATGTATTCGAATACCACACGGTAATGTTAGGTGCACAGCCAGACATGTGCTGATGGCACATGCAATGATGACTGAAACAATGCAGCCTTGTGTTATCTACACCAACGCCAACGAACTGTTGCTGAAATGCCTGTAACGACCATGGTGGCGCTATCGCCATCCTGAACACCTCCCGCCCTAACACAACAGGTTCTATTACCGACGTGGCCAGCCCCCAGATGTTTGCACGTGGAGATCATGTCTGATCAAAGCTCCAAGTCTAGGTTTACTCGGGGAACATCCACGTCCCATGAGCTATATTCCCGGTGCTGCTTCATAACCACAGCATTCACCCTTGCACGCTCTGAAGACCTGAACAGTTAATAGCCGTCTGTCAACTCATCTACATTTCACTCCACCACCATGGCACAATGATAACACGAGGGTTCGAATTCACTCTCCAGCCATCCTACTTAGTAAAGACAGTGCTGGCCAAGTTCTTCCCCAATTGCTTCACGATGACTATTTTTCGCTCGTCTGTAATGAACGCAGTTGTGGCCAAAACGTTAAGCACAAAACATAAAATACTATGGCCCATCAACAAATCAAAGCGGCCACAATCGGCTACTACACTCACGGGTATGCAAATGAGTGGGGTCAACAATAACAACATGTAGTACAACATAAAATCACAATGTGAGATACAATAATGATAGTCGGTTTGTTTTATCATAAATGGAATTGTGAAAATACTTTACAGGAATTGTTTGAAGTGACGACCGCCCACGTCATTGCAGAGCCAGTAGCGACGAAGAATCGATGTTTGAACCCTCCGCAATAAACCTGGAGTGGAGCATGGCGAAAGTAAGATAAATATTTAATTTTGAGTGATCATTATTTGTTTTTTAAGTTTTATTGTAAGGCCAGAATTTCACTCAGAAGAAACTACTTTAGAATTTTTATTTAACAAAGGCTTTAAAAGAGGCTGATTTTTGCAGTGCTATACATAAAACGCAATCAGGCTGTAAAGAATTTGGATTAACTATAGTGGATGTTATCGATGTTCAATGGAAGTAACTCTTAATGTGCTGTTAATATTTTCAATAATATACAAAACAAGATAATAAAGGCAAAAAATGCCAGTTATAAGTACGTAGGCCTAAAACTAGTGTATTTATGGCGGTGCAAGCCCTATGTATTTTAAATGGGCAGAGATGATAGGGAGTCACCTGTTTTTGGTCCACTGGAGTATGCTCCATAGTACTCGGGTGTGCTCGGCAGTACTCCGGTGTGTTCGGCAGTGCTCGGTAGTGCTCGGGTGTTCTCGACAGTACTTGGGTGTGCTCGGCAGTGCTCGGTAGTACTTAGGCGTGCTCGGCAGTGCTCGGGTGTTCTCGACAGTACTAGGGTGCGATCGGCAGTCATCGGGTGGGCTCGACAGTGCAGCAGATTGCTGCTGGCATGGTTTCAATGGCATTTGCATTTGTTAATATTATTATTGTATTTTTAGGTAGTGCTGTTGTTAATTACACGTCGCGTTAATTCTAGACCAGAGGAAGCTGTAAAATAATTCAGATCGACTCTTTTTTCTGAGAAATTCAGTTTATTTTTATTGTTCTGCCAACGTTATTACTATTTAGGCTTATTTTCATGTTTTTACTCAGCAACATGATTCAGAAAACCGACAATGTTTTGTTAAGTTTGAGAAAAATTAGTACTAGTTCTATGAAATATTGTGTTTGTATTTAAATTGTGGACCCTAGTGCTCCTTCAGTCGTAAGTAGAATACACTGTAACTGTTATTATAGGACTTAGCATCTTTTAGCTTTATGTAGAGCTAGCAGTGCGCCCGCGGCTTTGCTCGCATGTGTTCTTCATCGCAAACAATATTTACTTTAATTGAAACAAATCTTTGTAGCCTACACCAGATAGGCAGTTCAGTCATCAAGTGTTAGAATGACAAAGCTGCTAGTCGAGTTAACTCTGCAGCAGGATAAGTAGCTATACCTTTCCACGCGAAAAGCAGTATTAAGTTTGTCCCTGCCACTAACAGCGATTTCGCCTATGCTGATATATATAGTCACAGCAAAGTTGACGTTGCGGGGTAATTACAGACTTTTAAATGTAAGAGGGTAATCGAATGAAATACGTAGTTTACGTGGTATGAAGACTGATTTCCCTCGAGCACAACCACTGGCAACGGTATGTCCTTAATAACATACTTGTTTTTCAAGACCTTCACTTGACACGAAATGCATTTAGGCAGTTTCGGCGGGATAATGTTTTGCAGATGTGTAAACATGTTTGGTGCCCCACCCTAGAAGTTAATGAGATGGTATATGTAGGATGACGTTGTCGAACTTTAGTGGATAGTGGGACTGCATAATACTATTTTACCACTTTTGAACTACTTAATCCGAATTGCACTAATTTAATCTGTCTTGCAGTTTTTGTGTGTCAGAACGACAAACAGCTGCGCCACATAACGTCGAAATTATTCATAATTTCCTAGCCTCATAAACCTTGTACAACAATACTTATTGATAGAACTGTAGAACGAAACTCCTTTATAATTTATTTCTCGCTGGTTGTACATGTTTTTCGGACAGTCTGCCTTGAAATTTTACAAACTAAGTTTTCTTCTTAATAACTAAGTTATCTCATAAAGTAAAGAACTTGCATTACTTTTTTTAGGTACTTACGTAAGCATCATTCTGACAAGAACACAACTTCAATATCTCTACTGGTTAGATAACATCGGCTGATATAAAACAAATTTTATGCCTTTTCGCACCTTTAGGTGTCGAATATCAAAAAGTCTTAATTTTACATATTAATTATTTGTATAGGTATCCAAGTCAAGTGAAAATCATGACGATAGTTCGTCCAGTCAAAGAAGAATCGATCAGTCATTAAAAAAAAACACGTATCACCTCTGTACAGTACTGAAGAGTTTGAATTTTGAAAAATCTTAAAACGTTTTTGCGGTCACTTACCAAATCATCATTCTAAAGTAAATATAAACTAAATATCTCGATGTGTTCGATATATATAGAAGATTTATTTAACACACATTTAAGGTTTTTTCACCTCCTATGAGTCTGAATTTCGAAAAACCCTTGAATCACATTTTAGTCTACTTTACTGGTGTCTCCTGGACGTGAAAAACATAACAATATCCCGCTGGGTTCGAGATATATCGACGATTAATTGAAAACACATTTCATCACTTTTCACTCCTTTTCACCTCCTTAGGTGAGGAATTTCGAAAATTAGTGAAATTACTTTTCAGGTACTTGAGTAAGTATCAATCTTAAATCAAATCAAGTCGATATATAAATATGAATGGTGTCGATATATATCGATTTTGAATTGAAAACACATTTTACCCTTTTATTGACTCTTTAGGACCGAATTCGGAAAATATATTAAAATGGTATTTTGGATATTTACATAATCATCAACCTACAGTAAAGAGCACTGCCATAGTAATTTGTATAAGTAACTAATTGAAGTAAAAAACCACGACGATAACCAATTGTATTCCAGTGATTCAGACGATTCATAAAAAAATCACACATTTCCCACCTTTTCACTGCTTGAAGTTAGAATTTCAAAAACCGTTAAATTGGCTAATCTACTTTTTTATGATAGGCCGTCGGGTTCGAGCTACGTAGATGAATCTTATGAAACAAATTTCACCCTTTTTCACCCCCTTAGGGGACGAATTTCGAAAAATCCCTTTTTAGTGCTCGCCTACGACCTGAGGTGAAACCACACAAAACATTTCACGATTCTATTGCTAGTGGTTTTGGCTGTAGTTTGATATGTTAGTCAGTCAATCAGTGTTCTCTTCTATGTATAGAGATTATAAATATTTTTCTTTTCAGTCGTGTATGGATGTATACAACACAAAATACTTCTCACGCTCATGATATTTTCGTACTTATAGGACTTCGGATATGCTCCACTTATGTATGTATTAAATGTAGAAAGGAATGTGTTACTCTTCTAGATATTTATAAACCCGAATGACATTGAACATTTTTCAGTCGTATAGCACACTTTCCTGTGTAGACCCTAACAAGATTTTCTTTTGCCATATTTTTTGCAGGATTTGGAATAATTTACAGGTTACTACGTTTTTAAAATATTTAAACCAGAAAACAAAACTAATAGTGCCATTGCCCTAACAACATCCACCCTAGTTGGCAAGACGTCTGAAAATTTCGCCTCTCATGTTTCCTTCACTCTAACAAATTTTTCTTGTATAGTGCCTAAATTATTTGCTACATTTTTTGGAACTTAAAAATATATAGCTTGCAGTTTGAATTTGAAATATTTGATATAAGGGAAGGGATTTTGGACATCGCTTAACATCTAGGTCTGTAGAGCTGGTGTGTAATGGCATGAGGTGAGAATGGAGCAGCGCAGGAAACAATTGTGGGAGAAACGATTTCCACGCGCAAATATCAGAGTCGACTCAAGGGTAATCGAACCCGAATCACGTAGGTAGGAAGCATTTTTATGCTCTAGTCACTGCGCCAACCGCAACCCCACTACCCCAAACACTTTTTAGAATTATTTGAAATGTATTTTCATATGTTGAAACTTTCAATTATATTTGTTTCTGATGACATTTTTTCGTACTTGAATAGTCTTTTATAGACCGACATTTTTCTTCCGCCAATATACTGAAAATATCTTTTGTTTGAGATTAATAGCCTTATTCCTTGCAATATCGTCTTCCTCCTCACAAAAACAAGCATACAATTAATGTAAATTGGAATAATTTTAATCTCTTTGTATAGTTATCAAGAGTGTAAATCTATCTACCAGTTCAATAAGG